>JASDQU011027391.1:4583-26146 GCA_032191745.1 Picea mariana | reverse complement strand
ACTGTGGCAGATGTGAAGTGAATAAGAGGTGTTCATTGGGTACGCAGACGGGGCTTGCCAACACACTCAGAGGATTGCCTCCGCTACTTCATTAATTTTTACACCTCGAGGCCAATTATTATCTTCTAGAGGTATATGCTTAGGTGACACCACAAACAATGTCGCTGAGTACAATGCAGTTATTGAGTTGCTTCGTAACGCCCTGTGATTTGGTATCTCTCATCTCCGGGTCTATTTAGACGCTCAGCTAGTTGTGTGTCAGTTAAATAGAGTCTATTGTGTTCATGATCCGACTTTACACCGACGATTCCTTAGGGTACGTCTCTTAGAATGAAGCTTTGATTATATTACATATTTTCATGTTCCTAGGAGATTAAACCAAATTATAGGTACTCTAGCTAATCAAATTTTAGATTGGCATCTCGCACACATATGAAAATACATACACATAAACATGTAAATACATTTTTAAAGGAAAATATGATCCATAAGACACAAAAAGACATAAAAATCCATATATAGTATCATAATCATCTGTGTACATAGGTGGACGCAAGCGCCTCAAAAGTATGACCAGTAACGAGTCATGGGGCTTATGCCCTCAAAACATATATACAAGTAGTGTTCTTGGCATGTGAAAATTCTAGACTAACTAAGGTTAGGGCCTATGGGCCTTGTTTTAATGATCAACAACATTTTCCAAATGCCGAAACAATCAGACCCACGTCCGTGGTGCCCCCACTACATGAGGCTGCATAGATGGTGGCAGATCCTCAATCTTTGCCATAGGGATTGTGTGGGTGAGTGAGGTAAAGTTTCACTCAACTCGTCTCAAAACCCTCTCAGCCTCACCAGCTGGAAGATCTCCTGCTACTGTTGGTCCCCCTGCGGTGGCAGGTGCATCCCCTGGCTGAGGACAATGCCCGTAGGTCGTACTAGTCCCACATCTACACATAATAGACACATATCTTTCAAATACTCTGGTATAAAAAATAAAAATAAAACACTGATGAAAACTTACCCATCTCTCCTCTCTCCTCGCTAGGAGGTACCGGTATCTCAGGATCTCTCGAGAAATCAATCCCAGCATAAGTTCCTCTATGACTGGGATCTGTCATGACAACCAAGCAAGAAATCATCATCAAAGGAATCATTGGTCCTTCCACCACCCTTTCATGGCAGTAACATTGTCCATCTGTAAACTGCACGAAGAGAGGCTTGATGTCCTCATACCACCACTCGAGGAATGAAACTTGGAACTCTTTCAAAGAAGAAAGAGCATAGAATCGTCCCAAACCCAAATTTCCTCTGCATCCACAACTGACAATCTATCAACTGCCTCTTCATACAATCTAGCAGTGTAGTGCTCCAGTCAAATATTTGTGCATTTAAGCATTGGACTGCACAGTTCATCTGTGCACGAGATGCCTGATGTAGAGCTGCAGAACCAGTCATCCACCCAATAAGCAACATAATCGCCTACAGTGATAAGTCCATGAGATTGCTAATGAGAACCTATGAGCTCGATCAGTCTGTACCAGCCTCACAATAAAGTCCTATCAATTCCGATATGTTATGAGGCACTGAAGGAAATGTTCATAAATTGATTGGTTCCCCTCCCCTAGAGAGGCCAGTCAAAAAAAGTATGTCCTCTGTCGTAGGCACCAGTGACTGCCCCTCTAACATAAAGGCTTCTGTGTCAAGATGCCAATAATAAATCAAGGCATTCAGTAGCCTAGGTTGTGCCTGCATAAAAGGACATAGGAAGAACTTGAGTAGCCCACATTGCATTAAGGAAACAACAACATTGGGGTCTTCCCCGACCAACTCACTAACCTCCTCATCCTCTCTTTTCCTCCAGTGAACATACATCTTGCAAAACGCCAAGTTCAGGAGGGTTAACCCTTGTTTTTTTTAAATTTTCCATTAAATAAAGGTGTCCATGTAGGCTGTAATGATGACAGTCGTGTGTACACGCATGAAGTTTTTCCTCTACCTGAGTGTACATGAAGCCTATCATAAGACAACCTGCGTGGACCTAGGGATGACCTTTTGAAGGTCAATTCCCCCCCAAAACTTGAAACCAAAAGCATAAATAAAGATTTAAATTGCAAGAGGAGAGAGTTTATACTTACTTGGTCTAGACGGATGGTTGTTTCGTCCACTGTAGCTCCTGGAATCACCACTTTTATCAAAGGGTTTTTTTTTTCTCTAGAGAGAATTTCCAAATCAGCAATGGTGATAATGAGCTGCCAATTTAAATTTATAGACTTTTTGGCCCCTTTTTGTCACTTTTTTGGCACCCCTTATCATTTTCTTTAAACTGAAAACCATTTAGAGTGATTTAGGAGTTGTGTTAGAAGGGTATGATCGGGTATGAAGACATTTTTTTGGAGTTTTGGGTCATTTTTGATGGTCCGTGGGAAAAACCTTAGATGATCAACTTGAGCATTTAGGTTAGGTTTCCACCCCAACTTTTGTATCTCATTGTATTTATCCCTTTTCCATAGGATCGATCCCATCAGTTTGCGACACAGAACCATTATTGTTTCTTTAGAAGTGTCACGATTTGGTGGTAGAGTTTACCGGAACATGGATGCCCTAGGTAGATCCTGGTTGCATTATGGTGTCCATGCTGTCACTAAAGAATGTAGGCTCAGGAGTCCTTTTTGTTTTTCCTGATTACGAGTTTGAGCCTCATTTGCATGATTGCTTTTCACTCTTGACCTCACCCTCGGGACTCCCAAAAAACATAACATGTCTTCTTTTAAGCCCTTTTCAGACCCTCTAAGCATGAAAAGATTGTCGAGTGATCTTGTGGCCTTTCACATTCGTTAAACTGAAATTTGAAGTCACGTCTGTCCAACGGTAGTTTACCCCTTTTTCAGTCTGGATGGTCAACTGTACGAACAAAGGTATACTCTAAGAGGAAGGGAAAGGTATATTGTATGTAACATTATTTTATTCCTTTTCCAAAATTATTGAAAAAAGACAAAAAAAATCAAATATACCCCAAAAAGAGGAAGGGAAAAGTATTTTCTTTATTGGTAGAATAATGAGTCACCCTTGGATAAACCACATCTGTCCGTTTGTTTTTCAAACTCTGGTATTTAATATGACCTTAGGAAGTTGTTCTCACTACATAGAGTTGTGTCCTCCTCCGTTTGGTTATTCTTCCAAACATATGGAGAGTTTGCATTGCCTCTTGCCTTGTAAACTTATGTTAATGTCATGTTGCCTGAGTCTCATCATTTGTCGTGCTACTGTCCAAGGGAATTTTTTACCAACCCTGAGTCGACCCCTCTACAGTTTCTGTCTTTCCCTCATACCTGACCATCCTGAATGTCCAATCAAGTCTTTGTTCAAAATCACTGAAGCCTTCAGTCTGATCATTAAGATTCTCTAGTCCATTACCGACAAGCCATCGAAGAACTCTAGGTAGTGAATTTTTACACTCATATTACACTCCTACCTAAGTTTTGAAGATTTTGAAGATGTTTCTTGAGCTCTGAAGACCTCATCTCCAGCCATCATGGCTTATCGGCTTCTAAGAAGATGGATACTCTACACGTATATCTTTTTGATTTCGAGATGTAGCTCTGCTGTGTATTGTTCACGGCTACACTTTATATAGTTATATGACATGGATCTATACTATATTTGATTGGTGGTCATGATTGTTTTTTATCCCAAGTAGGGGTATGCCTGCCTCGATGAGACAATTATTATTTTTGCAGACGACACCTCCCGATTTATGGTTCCTAGGCTCACTTGTTCGACACTTCGGTGAAGATTGTTAATATATTTCAGCCATCAGATGTTCTTCTGACCTCACACATTAGGGGGCATTTGTTATAACCCTAATTTGCACCATACATGCTTACCTGGCATCAGGGCATCTCAGATTCCTTCTTTGCCAGAACACTACTGAACAACTCTTCTTAAAAACCCCTTTTATAAAGGCCCATGCACCCTA
This sequence comes from Picea mariana, assembly GCA_032191745.1. Lineage (NCBI taxonomy): Eukaryota > Viridiplantae > Streptophyta > Pinopsida > Pinales > Pinaceae > Picea > Picea mariana. The sequence goes on along the minus strand of JASDQU011027391.1, from coordinate 22,170 downwards.
CTCCATTACTGCATGCATGTACATGATAGCTAACCCAAGACAACCCACGTGTACCTACAAAAGCACAAAAAAAGGAAATTTGTTGACGAAACACACAACTTTGGGTAAGTTAACTAAACCTTTCAGCCATGCATGGCCAAAAGTTTGACCAAATAGCTACCTTCTTCTAGCCTATAAAATAAGGGTTAGGGGTCACATTTGGAGGAGGAGAATCATAGTAAAGAAACTATACCCGATTGCGCATTCCCTTTGTCCCAACCTTTAGCCATCCTTTTGCAAAGAGAAATATAGAAAAAAGAAGTTGAAGGATAGTTGAAGAGGAACCTAGAACCAGGTTCGTGGAGCAGTGGTCGGCTTCATCATTGTAAGTTGATTTATTGAAGTTAATAATAAAGCAGTACTTTTCCCATCCCATCATATGAGGTTTTCATGGTTTATTGAATACATATTGGTTAAATCTCTAACCCATTAATCTGTAGATCAAATGCATTTGGAGTTCTTTGTTTGTCTTGTGTGAATGCAGGCCAGCCTTGGGAGGAGAGCTGCAGTCAAAGAGTGACTAAGCATGAAGAAGGATCGATATCAAACGCCTGAAATAAGGTATGCTCACTTGATCGTTTTAACTATGTATTTTATTAAGAACAAGGGGGATTAGGTCTGGGATGACGGTAGAAAGTAGGAATCTTTAGGTCTTTTCTACATGCATGATAAAACCCTAAGTGCTAGTCCGTAGAGGGATTTCTCCCTCACAACATATACCCATGAAGGATCTAACTTATGTCACATTATTAGGTGTTGTCCACCCTTTAATGGCCTCATTATTTTCAGGGTCCACTACTATCCCTTCTTCAGATATGATATGCCCCAAATAATGAATTTTGTTTTGATAAAATGAGCACTTGCTCAATTTGACATATAGCTGATGCTCTCTTAGCACTTGCAACACCATCTTCAAATGATGCTCATGCTCTTCTTCTGATTTGGAATATACAAGGATGTAATCCAAAAATAAAATGACAAACTTGTCTACATATTCTCGAAAAACACAATTCATTAGGCACATGAAAATAGCTGGTGCATTTGATAACCCAAATGGCACCACTGTGAACTCATAATGACCATAACTTGTCCTGAAGGCAGTCTTGTTGGTGTCTTCTTCTTTAATCCTTACTTGATGGTATCCTGACCTAAGATATATCTTTGAAAATATTCTTGCATCCTTCAACTGATCGAAGAGATCATCAATCCTTGGTAGAGGATACTTGTTCTTTATAGTCACTTTGTTCAACTGAATGAAATAGATGCAAAATATCATTGTCCCATATTTCTTCTTCAAGAACAAGACTGGGGCACCCAAAGGTGACACACTTGGGCATATATACCCCTTCTTCATAAGCTCTTAAAGCTACATTTGCAACTCTTTCATCTCTGGTGTACTCATTATGTAAGGAGTATTTGATATTGGAGCTTCCCTAGGTATCAAATTTATAGAGAAATCAATATCTCTCTTTGGGGGTAGTCCTTGTACCTCCTTGAACACATGTTCAAAATATTCCAGGACTGCATGATCCTCCAGATTTGGCACCTTATCCTTAGATGCTTCCTCCATATGGGCTGCAAATATTTGACAACCCTTCCTGTAACACTTTTTTAGCTGCATTGCTGAGATTTCCTGGACAACAACTTCCCTGGGAATTCCTTGGATTGCTCTCTGATTTCCTTCCTCATATAATAAAGTGAATTCCTTTTATGACATTCTAATATTGCATGGTGTTGGTACAACCAATCCATACCAATTAGGAAATCATATGATCCCAAAGGAAAGATGTTCAAATATTTCTTGGTACTCAGTCCATTCATGCCTAGTGGACATGATTTAACCAACTCACCAACCTTTCTCTTGGCTTCTATAGCCAACTGCACCAACCAATATTTCCCATGCTTGCTTCTTGGTAATTGAAATATTACCACTACCTTAGGATATATATAGCTATGACTAGCTCCTGAATCAATTAAAATAGTAAAGGCATGGTTATTGATCATACCTTCAACTTCAATCATGTGTGATTGAAACTCAGCTTGCTTGTTGTCCAAGGCTGCATAGATTCTTGGTACTCTTCTACCCATGTCCTCCATTGTTTGTGCTTGTTGAACATGGTGAAAAGCTTTCACCTTGTCCTTTATGTGAGGGAAATCTCTATACTTATGATCTCCTTTACAGCCCCAACATTGCATATGTTTCTGCCTTGTCCTTTGCCCACCACCTTCAACCATCCAGGGCTCTCTCAAAACTAGTTTTCCTTGAGGACTATTTCTAAAAAATGGTGGCTTGTTCCCTTCTTCCTCTGCTCCCTCTTAAAACTCCTCTTGTCTTCCGAAGCTTTTTGGAAAGTAGGTTTTCCTTTTTGTTGATCATATAAGCATTTTTCTCTCCTTATGGTTTCTTCCAGAGTCTTGGGATCATCATATTGGATTTTATCATTGATGAAAGATGGTAGCCCACTCAGATATCTCTGGATCTTGACTGCCTCATCCTTAATGAAAGGGACATACTTCAACAACTCTAGAAATATCCTCTCATATTTATCTATAGTCATCCTGCCTAGTTTAAGTTCAAAGAACTCTTTCATCTTCTTGTCATATTATCTCTTGGCTAAGTACTTATTTTCAAAATGTTTCTTGAATTCCTTCCAAGTCACATTTTTATCCCTGGGGAATTTTACTTGCACCAACTGATCCCCCCATATTGATTCTTTTCCTTTAAGTTGGTAGATGGAATTCTTCCCTCTGCATGAGAAGAATAGTTTTGCAATTGGAAGTACTTCCTCATGCCTAGCATCCATGTCTCAACATCTTCATCCTTATTATGCTCTCCATAAAAGGTAGGAGGTTTGATATTATTCATTTCTCCTTTCAACTCATCCACTCCAGACCTCCTATGTTTTCTGAAAGGGGATGAACTTGAGCTACTATGTGATCTCCTATGGGATATCTTTGGGGAGTGCTGGTGATGTCTGCTACCATGCCTTGATCTTCCTTTCTTCTCAGGGGTCCTGTGACTTCCTCATTTGCTAGAGCCGCTCTCAATATACAACTTCTTTTGAATTATTTCCAGGATCCACATTAAATTCATATTGAATTCTTCATGTTGCTCCTTGGTTCTCTTAAGACTTTCGTTATCTTCCTGGTGAATTCTAACATCTTTTTGCAAATTTTTAATGATTTTCATCATGCTCACGTCCTTATCTATTTCTTCTCCATGTCCATTGGAGTTTTTTGCTTCAATTCCCAAATGGACATCCATTCCTCTAGCTTCATTCTCTGAACTGTAAGCATCCTATGCCTCCTCCATTTCTCTCCACTATGGAACAATTCAATTCAATTCTTTCAATTGTTAAATCTGCAAAATGTGCAGCCAACTAAATTTTTGTCAGGCTATCAGTCTTTAATAAATTTCCAGAATAACATAAACCCATATGATTCAACAAACGAATATCACACTCCATTTTATGTGGGTATTTGGTCGGTCAAGAATCCCCACCACCCTATCTCCGAGCCATGTTTTGTTCTACAAATAACTTTCAGGTTACTAGCCCCTTTTTATTCATCCTTTTCTTTGGATGTGACCATGGTTGTGACCAAGTGCTAATAGTTGGGAGATTATCCAAAGCCTTGAAACTTTGGGGCCTTGGATCTTCGGAGGTTTCCCCTTTTTCACATCAAAAACATCATAGAACATCGAACTAGAAAACCCACGGAGGACGCTGGATCTATGGTCCACATTCCCTGTTTAGATATACGGTAGATAGGAACTCCGAGACTCTGGGATTCAGTGGTTTCCAAGGAACATCATAATAAATCTCCTGTTGTGCTGAATTGGTGAACTCACGAAGTGGGGTGTATCAATGGTCCACGTCTTCCCAACACCCAACAACTGATATTTACTATGGAACTCCGAGCTTCGGGGCTCTGAGACTTTGGAGCTTCGGGGCTCCGAGACTTTGAAGGATTTCACATCTTCACACCCCGAAACTCCTGAACCACGAATCTTCGAATACTTCCACATCACCCTTGGTGACATCATCATGTCATGTTACTTCGACGCTACAAAAATTCAGGGATTTCTTCCTCCCATTCCATCATGAACCATTTCTTCTCGAGTGTCAAATCTCTGGACCTTGGGATCTAACGCCACCTGTCTACTGTGACCAATGGTTGGGATTAAATCCAACCTTCAGGATTTCTATACCTAATGCTAACTATAACACCTATCCTCCAGAGTGCCTAGTCTTCAGACTGCGAAATATTTTTCCGTGTGTCCTTTGTGATCAACGATCGAGGTAGATTCTGGCCTTCGAGCCTTTGGGAGTCTTCACACGTGAACACAATTCCTCCGGAGTACCAAGTTTTTGTACTTCACGATATGGTGCCACATGTCTACTGGGGTCAAGTTATCATGGGAATGGTCTAGTTGAATTCTTCACCAATTTTTTAACTACTATATGCATTCATCAAGGGCCCCACTACCCATGCTCGAGAGGAGTGCCATGTGGTGAAATACTAGAAGAGGACATGTGATCCAATATGGCAGATGAGACGTGTCATGTTCTAATTGAAATTTCTATCTTCAAAAGATTATTAACACACTAACACATGGCACACATCCCATCCTTGGTGACATCAACAGGCCATGTCACTTCGGGACTTCAGGCTTTGGAAGATTTTACACCTGCACAATCCAATTATTCTGAACGTCGAACTCCCAAACTTTCTTACCTTCCAGGGTCCACATCATATAGTTGTCAAAAACTAAGTGGTGGCATGTGGCATGTCTAAGAAAGGTCCACATCACTACTGGTGAAGTCACCATGCCACACCATTTATGCTCTTCAACTTTGAGATTTCAGGCTTCGGGGCTTCAGGAGATTCCTCACTAGCACACTCCAATTCTCCCGAATGCTGAACTCCTAAACAAGATAATATTCTGACATGCATTTCTTTCAACGAATGGTCTGGATTGACTCCGAAATTTGGGATTTTTCACTCTATTCACACCTCGTTTCTCCCGAATGTTGAATTCCTGAACAAGTCGATTTGCTGACACATGTCCCTTTTGATGAATGGTATGGATTAACTATGGACTTCAAGACTTCAGGAGTTTTCACTCTAGCACAATCCATTTCTCCCGAAGTGTCGAACTTCCAAATACCTTGATCTGCGGTTTTGATCTACCTTCGGCCAAAACTGACGGTCAAGCACTTCTCCCGGGATATACGACGTAGATCCACTTCAAGAATTCGAAGCTTTGATGCTTCGGTCCTTTTGTATTTATAACATATAAACTTTGTCGAAGTTATGAAGTCCTAAGGACTTGGCAGTTAACTCTCATGCACCCTTTTCTAGATTTGATGACTAGAAAAGTTGGCCCTTCCCCTACACAGATCTTATCCCCCAAGTTCAAGCCTTGCGGCCCAACACAATGGTTGTTGTGGCTTCTTTATATGTTTCCATTCCATAATCCTTTATACCTCTTGAGCTTCATAACATGACCAAGGTATTCCTTGGTACCTAGGGGCACTCCTAACTCATATTTTGTCTATTTCGACAACCATTCCTTTCCAAAACTTTTCTTTCAAATTCCACTAACATGGCCCATATAGGATCAATGTTTAAATCATGGATCGGATAAAATTTGTGGTGTCTCTAGTCACCAACAGGCTAGGAAACATCACTCCATAAACATTCTTCTTTCTCTGATACCATTTTGTAATGTACCTGGCCATCAACCTCTATTGGGTAACACTACCTCAGAAAACTATCATGCTTGAATACACACACACACACAGAGACACACATATATATCTAATGCAATTTTAACCAGACAAAAACATTTTTTTCATACACATATTCTTGAGGAAACTACAATAACACATACAAATTTAACAAATGATTTACGTTCTACTATCACACAACATAATGCATAAATAATAGTAGAATAATACATGCGGTAATCACAGAAAAAACCCATAAATATAACATCATATGTAAATACACAACATGTAGCCAAACTTGGAAATGGTACTTATATTTTAATTGAATTACACCAACAATGTGCAGACCTTCCACGAACCTCCCATCCTTAGACCACGCTGCTCATCACTCTCATCAGTGGGTCACCCCCGAGATGGGACTAATCTCCATCGGCAAGGGATTCATAGGCTAGGCAGGGACAACATGAAGTTGCATAGTACAACGAGAAGGATTTCATCCAAGGAGCCACTTACACCCAAAACTCATAGACTCTCATTCCCCACATTCCAGTTCCACCCCAGAAGTGTACACCTTCACCATCACACAGTCCATCAGCTGCTACGCCTCCCTTTCCAGAGCATCAACAGTAGGCTGGATCAGGAATTATCAGTGATTTGTAGCTTCTACCAGACTTCCTCCAGGAGAGCTCACTTCCTCAACACACTCTCTCACCTGGAGAGAGTTTCTCAGAGACCTCACAACCTGGTTTTTCTGTAACGACCCTTGATTATTAATTATAATTAATTAATAATATAATCCTAAAAGATTAGCTAAACTATATTTATTTCTTAAAATAGCATTAACTAATTAATTATATTTAATTAGTTATTGATGAGTGTCCATGATTAAATTAAGTATTAATTAATTCATTAATAAATAAGGTAAAGAAATAAAAATGAGGATAATAAAATTTATTGATAAATTAAGTTACGTATCCCACAAGGGATAACATATTAAATACATGAGGATAAAATAATAAAGGAGGGATAAGGGTATTAACGGCGGGAGGATAAGGGGTAATAAAGGAGTTAGGTGAGGAGGTAAATGCGGGGGGAGTCGGTGAAGGAGGGATAATGAAGGGAAGGAGTTGGAGGGGGGATCATTCTACGAAAGTTGGCCAGGGATTTTGGAAGCTATGAGTATTGCTGAGAGGGAGGTGAAATTTTGTGAGTGGCATTGACACAGTGCACCGGAGTTACTGGGGGTTTTGGGCACGGAGGGCCAGGATATCCATTGATATCCTGGGGCTAGGGAGGTACCTAGTTGGTAGGGAGGACGGTTTTGGGTAGTGTTTTCCAGAAGTGGGAAGAAAGCAAGCGGCAGGCAAACACAGGTTGATAGCATCAGGTTCAGGTATTTACCAAGATATGCATTGTTTTGTATAAAAATTTGTTATTAAATTTTATTATTATGATGAATTGAATTGCGAATGTGCTAATGAAGTAACTCTCAAATTTTACTGCTCTATTGTAAGTTAAATGGTTGTTTATTTTGTTTCGGCTATTACATTTTCACTCTCTCTCCTCAACACATGGGCATGGTGATGGAAGAAACAAAAAATGGACATGGGGAATGACACTAACAAGAAAATATGCAAGCAACCCACAAGTGCAGGTACAACGAGGGTATCAATTTGTCTTGTTATAGAGGTTTGGGTTGTTTAAGGAATTCCACAATGGCATTCCACTGTTACTGTGTGCTTTCACGGTGTGCTGGTTAATTGGGGTAATGGATAGTGAGCGTCCTTTGAATGGTACCAATGCTGAGAATCATCATAATTCCTCTGTATGGTGAGAACGCTGCCCCCCCCCCCCTAAATANTCATGCATTTTTTATGAAACTTGGCTCTCCAGGAGCATGTTCCCCCCCACTTGGAACCTATTCCTATCCCTAAAGAAACTTAGGATAACTGGGTTTATTTACCAACTTTAGTACTTTTCAGGAAATACATTATAATATTCCCTTGGGTTAAGTCCTCAAGCATAGCCCCTCTTTCCTAGACTTACAACCCCATCCCTTTCCCTACCAAATGGATATTAGTTCCCCATAACTCTTTCTTTGTGGTCGGTCTACATCCAGTGATGTAATATTATGCATGATTACATTTAGAAAATCAGGCCCACTGGCCTTAACATCTAGGCTCTCTAGCCTAATAAACACATAAGCCTACCAATTTATAATTACTTGGCTCACCAGCCTAAAAAACATGTTACATTCATAATTACAACCAGGGCTCAACCTTGGGATATTATAGATGTTGAGGCATTCATGCTAGAGGGTCAATCATTGACCCTGACAACAGAGGATATATACTTTCTGATTGACCTCTCGAGAAGTGGGGAACCAATCAACTTGAGGACTTTTCCTCGATGCCCTTCCAACATCGAGGACTACATCACGATGTTCTGTGAGGTTGGAACTGAGAAAGTAGGTTCTCAAGTTCCTATCCACAATATCACGAGCCTCTCCTTAAGAATGATATTACTTTTGATCGGGTGTATTACTGGATCTGCAACACTTCATCAGGCCTCACGCGCACAAATCCATTGTGCCATTCAGTCTTTGGAGGCAAACATTTTTTACTAGAGTACCACCATGCTTGTATGTATGAAGAGATAACTTACAAAGTGTCGACATCATACCAATAATAACATCAGGTTTGGTACTATTGTATTCACCTTCTTCTTTGAGAGGGTGCCTAGTCTTAGTCCCATAGAGACGGTACGGGGGCATGTAGCCTCCTTCCTAATAGTGGGCAAGTGGGAAATGTTGTTGCCTAGATAGGGTGGATGGAGGAGTATAGAGGCCTTCGATGATAAATTTTTTGATTGGTGGGCACATCAGATATTGGTGATTGAGGATTACCCCTATGTAGGGATCATCTTCATCAAAGACCCAAACATGCCTATTCCTCTTAACGAGGAGCATGGCGAGATAGGTAACATATATTTTAAAGTTTATTAAATTTTTAATTTATATATATATCCTTTTTATGTGTGTGTATAGAGTATTGACTTATGAATCTGTTATGTAGAGATGTGGGGCATGTTCAACCAGCAGACTTTACCAAGGCTCAGTGTCATCCATGACCTAAGGTAGAACCAGCAGTGACAGGAGGACCAATAGCTACAGCAAGACCCCCAGTTGGAGAGGCTGGCAGATTTTTGCGATGAGTGGAGTGAAACCTCATTGCGTTCACTTGTTCCATTCCTATGGATGAGATCAAGGATCTCCCCCCGGCTATGAAACCACAATGAGTAGGGGTTCCATGGACTTGGTTCCATCTGTTCTAGCATCTTGCAAATGCCATTGTACATTAAAGCAGGGCCAATAAGCCTCATCCTTAGATAGTGTAACATTGACATGCTAAGGGAACTTTTTTGTACTATATTTATTTTTTGAGGGCATAAGCCCAACGATGTAGACCAATGACTTTTGAGGCTTTCATGCCCACAAATGTACTCATGACACTATTTTTTGGACATATATACATATATATATATATATATATATATTAACATGTTTCTTGTCTTATAGATAACATTTTCACAAATGTATTTACATGTGTATGTGTGTGCTTTTCATTTTATATGTGAGAAACAAGCCAATCTAAAACTTGATTAGCTAGAGTATCTTTTAGATAATTAAATCTCCTAGGAACATGGATATATGTAATGTAATCATAAGATCATTCTAAGAGATGTACCCTAAGGAATCGTCGATGCAAAGTGGGATCATAACCATGGTAAACCCCATTTAACTGGGACACAACCATCTAAGCATCTAGGTAGACCTCGAGGCAATAAATTCCACGTGACAATGTGTCACGAAGCAATTATATCAATGCTCTGTATATGACAACATTGTTTGTAGCATCTCCTAGAAAAATACCTCCAGAAAATAGAAACTAGCCTCCAGGTGTGAAAAACAACCAAGCTGCAGAAGTAAGCCTCTGAGTGTGTCAGCTAGCACCATCTGCGAACCCAAAATAAAACTCTGATTCACTTGACATCTACCATAGTGAAAAAAAAGACATAAATAACTACACGTACACAAGAAAAATAGACAAAAAATTTATAAGAGACTATACATATATACAAGAAGCCACCCAGGTGACCAACCTAAGAGTAGTACTTCTTAAGGTAGATCCCATTTCTAGGCTCCGCCAAAGAATTTCCCTCAAAATCAACCAAACGGTAAGCACCCTTCTCTAAGACCTATTTCACAATGAACTGTCTGAACCGCATGGGTTTGAACTTTTCTGCCCCCAAGGGATCTTTTTATTGATCATAGACCAGGACAATATCACCTTTGGAGAAAATCCAAGCACAAATAGATCGATCATACTGACACTTGACTCATTTCTTATGAGCCTCATTGGCTAAGGTTGCATCACGATGCTGCTCTTTGAGCTGCTCGATATATAGAAGGATTTCCTCAAGCGGTGAAGTGTCCAATAGTAATTCCACTGCCAACTTTAAAGAAGGAATCTAACATTCAATAGGTAAGACCTCTTCCAGCTCGTATACAAGTTTAAAAGGTGAAACACTGGTGGCAGTCTTCACAGATGTTCAATAAGACCCACAACATTGAATACAACATCAAATTCCAATTCGACTTGGCATAATTGATCGTCCGCTAAAGAATAGTCTTGAGAGACTTATTCACAACTTCAAATTGATCCTTCTCTTGTGAGTAGTAGGGTGATGAATGCTCTTGTTTGAACATGAGGTTCGATGTTAATTCAATCATCATTTTGTTATGGAAGTGACTACCATGGCTAGTGACAATCTCCTTTGGGATATCGAACCTTGATACTACCTGATTAAAGATGAAAAGAGTTGTGATTTTTCCATCATTTCTAAACATTGGCATAGCTTATACCCACTTAATGAAGTATTCTACTGCTACGATGATGTATTGATGCCCCTTGGCTGAAGTCGGGTGACATGTATTAAAATCAATACTCCACTTGGTGAAAGGACCAACAAAAATGACCATAAACATAGGAGTAGGATGTGCTTGCATATTCCGACAGAATATCTCACACCGGTGGCACTTCTTGACCGCTTCTACACAATCCTTTATTAAAGAGGAACAAAATTAACCTGCACGTAGAATATTTTTGGATGTTTTCGACCTACACAAATGACTGCCACATGCTCTGATGTGACATTCGTTCAAAACAAGATCTAATTCTTCGTGGGTAAGACATCGCATAAGAATGAAATCTACATCTCGACAATACAAAGTGTCATCGAGTATAATATAATTTCGCACCTGATGTTGAATTCATCGACCCTCATCATGGGAAGAAAAAGTGGGGCACTTCAAAGTATAGAGATACAAAAGTATATATCCATACTAGAGGACCAAAGATGCAATTATAAAAACTTCTCTATTAATAGGCAATTCTTCAGGCATGATATCACTAGACTCAATCAATAGTTCTGAAATGAGTTTGACAAAGACCAATGAATTTTTGGATTTCACAGAAATAAAATCCAAGTCAAACTCCTGTAGGATGACTATCCATATACTAATCCTTCCGCCAATGACCCATCATTTTAACACATATTGGAAATGGTTGACGATGACATTGAAAGTGGTCTTGCGAAGGAAAATGTAGTGACGGAACTGTTGGACAGCATGGACACCTTCCAAAGAAAGTTTCTCAATGTGATAGTAGTTGAGTTCCGGTCCAATCAAGCCTCGACTAAGTTAATATATAACGTTCTCTTAGAGCATATCATCTTCCTGAACCAAGACCATGCTAATGGTCGAATCCGCAACAACCAAATACAACAAGAAATATCTGTTATAATCAGGAGCCCAAAAGAGAGGGGAAGACATCAGGTCACGTTTCAATGCTTCAAACGAGTGCTGAGCAAATTGATCCCAACAAAATGGGACCCCTTTTTTCAAAATATGCATGAAACCTTTATTTATCTTGGCGTAATTAGTTATAAAACGTCGAAGAAAATTTGCTTTCCCCTATAAGCTCTGAAGTAGGGATATCGTCCATGGGGGAGGCAATTGAACTATCACCACAACCTTGAGAGGATCAACCATAATCCTTGTTGTGGATACAATGAAACCTAAAAGACAGCCTAATGTCATGCAAAAATTGCACTTGTTAGGATTCAAGTGAATTTGATATTAGTGACATCTCTCAAAGATAAGCCGTTGATGGGGGCATGATCCGATCTCTTGTGAGAACATGATGTTATATCATCGAGGTACGCCTCGACTATGTGCTTGAGGTCATGAAAAATGAATGACATGGCCCGATGAAAGGTGGCTCCAACATTCTTTAGGCAAAAAGGCATATTTCAATACGCAAAGGTACCCCAAGGACAAATAAAAGACGTTTTATGTTGTTCCTCGGGTTTGATTTGAATATGATTGTATCCCAAAAAAATGCCCATGGATGAAAAGACTTACAAGATTTCACATTCATCGATAATCTGATTGATAAATGGGGTTGGGAAATTGCCTTTCAGGCAGGCCTTATTCAAATCACAGAAATCCATACAAACACGGATCATGCCTTGTTTCTTATTGACCGTTACCAGGCTCGAAACCCATTCCGTGAATTGTACAGGCTAGATAAAACAAGCTTTGATTAGTTTTTCTACTTCTACCTTGATTGTTGTTTCTTTTCAAGGATTGATCAGACGAAGCTTTCATTGGACCGGTTTGGCATCAGGATAAGTCATGATTTCATTTTCGACAATTTGTGGGTCGATGCCTGGAATATCCTCATAAGACCAGGAAAAATCTTTGCGGAACTCTTTGAACAACTTGGTGTATGCTTGAATCTTTTCGGGGCAGAAATCCACTCCGACAAAAATATTCTTCACAATGTTAGGGTTTTGGAGATATCAATTGGGATCATTGTAGCAATTATTTCCATGTTACCATTGGTGTATACTCCGTGCATAGCCATAGGATTGATAGGACAATGACTATCCCCATTCACAGTCAAAAACGATTCTCTCACCTCTATTCTCCTAAGCTCGGGAAGGAAATAAGATCTATGATGTAGATTTTCCCAAGGTCTGTTGGGACTATTCATTGCCTCAATAATCGCCTCGTCATAGGGAAAGACCAAATCTAAAGGATCTTGAGTGGAAAGAGAATCTTGAGCCTAGATAGGCTTGAGAACTGGATCTAACTCCTATGAGGGAGCCCGATCTGGGTTGGCCAAAGTTTGTTGGACAATATTGTACATAAATTTAGCCATGGATAATGGCATGGCCATGCCACAATGACCTATCCCTTCCATCGAGGCCGATGGGGAAGTTAAAATACATAGGTTGTTAAAATAGCTCATTTGAAAAGATGAAACTTAAAAAATTGCAGCCTTCGGCTCGTCAAGAACAGTCGATATAAGCTTTACATCATTGGAAGGTGGTGAATAATGAAAGGTTCCCATCAACAATGGAAACAAAACATCACCTAAGTTGACAGTGTCATGATGCAGGTTATCAATCATCAGGACCTTGGAAGCCCCTAATGAAGGGTCAGAACGAGAAAAGTATAATTCGTCGATGGTCAGAATCCGACCCTCGTGCAAAAATCAAAAGACTCAAAAAAAAAATAGCGACTACTGCATGCATCACATAAGTCCAACTTATTCCTAACAAAAGATTGTAGTTTTGAGGTGCATCGAACACTTCAACTTTGACACACACAATTTTATCCCCTAACTACATAGGAAAGGAAGGAATTATTCTGTGTGGTATAGAAGATCGACCATCAAAATTCATAAGCAACATAGGTGACGGAGAAAACTCAGGCTGGTCAATCGCCTTCCAACATGCCAAGGACATCATGCAAGTCGAGGCACACTCATCGAACATTGTACATTAAATGTTATTCCTAAAAGGTTTCATTTTATAAGACACTACTATCTGAAAGGAAACGTGGTGAGGGATACGAGGTTTTAAGTCAGTTGGATAGAAAATAATCGCTCCTAGGTTACTAGTCTCTATCGCTTTTAAAGCAGAAAACAAAGCTTTTCTCTGTGAGGGGAAAATCTAGAGGACCTCTATAGAAGACATCGCCCAATGGATCTGTGTCAGATCCTCCACAATGGAGTATTTATGAGGACCCACGCATTTGGATTATGAAAATCCTTCTGAAACGCACCTTTAGGAGTGTAATTTATTGTTTCTCCCACTGCCTTCTCAATTTGGAGTCGATGGGTTAGTGTCTTCCTTTCCCTTCTTGACAGATTCTAACATTAGATAGTCATGAGTCTTGGTCAATAAGTGAGCCTTGGATTTCATCATGTAAATGTTCATGGCCAGAGTGTTTATGGTAGTTGTGGGGGGACCCTAACTTCCCCTTCCCGCGCTTGTGGATGCAAAAGATTCAACCGTATTTTTCCCTTGTGGAAAAGGGTTCATCAGCAAAACAGGTTGTTGTTGCACTAATAGCTTCTAGGCTTCTTCAATTAGAGAGCACAAGTGAGTCGGGTGGTATTCCGTGTAGATATTACACAGATACTTCGACTTCTTATTCTCCATTTTTCCTTCGCCAGCATTATTGGTAGTGTTTTTATCCCATTTACCCTTCTTATTTTGTTGTTTCTTATTTCCCTTAGTATGTTGGTTGGCCTTGGGATTTTTCGACTTCACACTATGTACATCCAATGTTTGGGTAGGGGGAACAACCAAACTCAGAGTCTAGCTGGACACAATCTATTGTATCGAAAATTGTTGCAATTGATTTGACAACAAATATGTGGACTTGCTTTATGTTGAGCCCACAATTACATCGGCGTGGGGCCCAAATTTTTGTTTATCCTTATCGAGAATATACTATGGTGCATCTCACAAGATCTCATAGAGCATGCCATATTGAGAGTAGAACAGTTCAAGTTGTTGGGCTCTCATAATAGCCTCCTCTTTTGAAAAAACCCTGGAAGTCATTACATCCTTGGATATACAGGGAACCAAAGACTTCAAGAACCACTCAATCATAAAAACAGGAGGGACCTTGACCTTAATCAAGCTCTTTTGTCGCCACCATTCTCAGATATGATCAGAGATATGGTTGGCCTTGGTTTACTCAAAGTTGGCCAACAGTTCGGTGCCAACATTGTATCTTGCGGGTAACTGGAAATGGTTCAAGAATACCATCTCCAAGTTGTTAAAGTAAGAGTACCTTGATCCATCGAGCTCAATATACCAATTCATAGCACCCCCTATAAGAGTGCATTGAAAAACATGCAAATGAACATAGTTTTCCTTCAGCGAGTTTGATGAACACCACAAATGAAAGGTAGTCCCATGATCACCTAGATATTCGCCAGGCTTTCCTAAAAATTTTGAAATATCTGAAGGAAACTTATTTGGCATGGGGGGCATGTAGATCATGATAGATCGGTTCATTCAATAATCTCGACAAGTATGGAAAATGCAGGGTTTTCAGAAAGGGTAGTTTTGGTCGTGAATTATTTACAGGAAAAGAGGTCCCTGGATTTTGAATGGTGCTAGGTTTCCAGGAAAATTTGGACTGCCATCCAAGGTTTTGGTAGAAACCATGGCCTTAACTAGTAAAGAGAAACTACGTCTATTGGGGTGTCATTAGATGACTCCAAAAATTGGATGACATGGCCTGCACAGGGATTTCTCCCTGTGTTGCATTCCAAGGACCTTGAAAGGGGATGCCCCCAGCCGATCCAATGAGCATGCATATAGAGACTTGTATAGGGTTCCATTGAGTATGGAAGGGGTTTCCCCTGACCGAAATTCCTTCCAAAGGAAATGATTCTTACCAAGGATTTCAAATAACCTGTGTGGATTATAATCCAGTCATCGATCCCTGTGAAGGAATGGTACCTTGCACTAGGTTCTATTGACCAAACCTGGGGTTTCCCCCAGCCAGGAAGGCAGCCAACAAAAACTGTAGTTCCCAAAGGCATCAAACAAAGAGAATGGCATATATCCCACTGACGTCATGTAAGATGAAGGTCCTAAACTATTTCCACCAAACAAGCTATAATTAGTGTTAGGCCGAACTGGCTGCTGAAAAGAATCACCGAGCGAAGGGGACGAAGGAGGTATATGACCCCCACCATATGGGATGGAATTAAAAGGGGAATTAGTGCATTTGGTTGACCCTTACAAGGGAGCGTTTGAGCTCCCTACCCCAGACCCATGGTATGTAAGGTGGAATAAGTAAGAACCAAGTTTGTATCAAAGTCGGGCATCCCATAGAGAAGGGAGCTACTGTCACGTTCCGAGTAAACATGACAGTGGTCGAAGCTGATAAAGGTATTAGACCACTCCCAAAGTTGTGGGATTCGGGACAACTGAGCTCTTGACTAGTGAAGGTGGGGTAGGAGGTAGGATGTGCCCTTTAGTGGTATCCATAACACGAGTGTGGGGACTCCTGGATGAATTAGTAACATTCACTTTGATTGTCTCTCATAGAACTAGCTGGTGCTTAGAAGATATCACCTCAGGAGGGACAATTTGAATAAAGATCGGCATCGACAAGTCAGTAATCAAAGGATTAGATGGCCTGAAACCTTTAGTATCAAGGTCAGAAATAGTGGATTCCTCTAGACTTGGAAAGTCTTCTCACACAGTAGGTTTGGGCATCGTTTCTTATGGCTTGGTCACTTCGAACGACCCTTGTTTATCAACTCCTCACCTCAACGTTGGCAAAGGTGGCTCCATAGTAACCGATGACAGGCCATGAAGCCTTCGCGACTAGGGGAGATATTGATATTCCACTTTGTGAAATGATCAAATGACACAGTAAGGATTGAATAGTGTAGAACACAAAGCACACACTAAATTTTTTCCTAAAGATAAATCAAGCAGTCCACTAACTAGTGGGAAGGATGGTTACGCCAATCGACACTAGAGAAACTAACCGGTGCAAGTGCAAATTGAACATGAAATCCCCCTTTGGGTATAATCTGTGAAGAACGATATGACGTCTACCCTAGGTACCATGGTATACCCGCGCAGTCACCTGTGTAAGTTTGTATAGTTGACGTTCGTGCAAATTGTAATGAGAAGGATAGCAAGTCTGAATCCCTTCAAGGTTATCAAAAGAAATTTGTCTGGAATATAGATAGGGATCTCAAAGGGATTCAAGGTCCACGAAACTTCATAGGAAAATTTGATTGGTATTGTTCCCGAGAAAGACCCTCAATATAAAATCCCCACTATGTTTAGTCCAGCTTTGGAGGGGATATCTTCTCTGCCTTTCCTCATGCAACCTCATGTTTATCTCCTATGTTAGAGGTTGGTCTCGGCTAACTCTTATGAAACTGGACTTAAAACACTCCCTATATCAAACTCCAATGTTTGTTTTAAAGTGGACTTGAAGAGTTTCCTCTTCACACCTAATTCAAGGCCCTAAAACCCTAAACTAGTCGGTGATCCCAACAAACAAAAAGTATAATTTATTTTATATTAAGCGTTAATTTTAAGGCTTGATTTATGCAAAGGGTGTGGTAGTGAAGCTGATGGTGTTATGAAGAGAAGAATAAGGAAGAAAACTTTAAAGCATTTGAAAGAAAAAAATACTTCAAAATTAAAGCAAATCTTGTAAAAAACTCTTTGTATGTTTAACTTTTCTAATTGATATTTCAAGATCTTGTAAATGAAGAAATCCTAAAAATCGCTTTCGTTTGAATAAAAAAACTACCTGTATTTCACGAAATCTAAAAGAAATCTGAAATCAAGACTCTTTTTCTTCTACAAACAACCTTGACTAATTTACCAAAATAAATCCAAGAATATATATA
>JASDQU011027390.1:9688-31731 GCA_032191745.1 Picea mariana | reverse complement strand
GAATATCCCCTTGTTTGTGGGACAAGGGATCCCCTCCGTGCAATGATTTGACTACTGAAGTCTACGAAGCTATAAATACCCTATCCACCTTTGGATTTGAACCCGTGAATGGTGATTATTTAGTTCATATCAAATTTATTATTACTATATTTAAGCTTAAGAAGTTGACGATGTAACATCCCCACTATAATCTCCAGTTTAATTCATGCTTATGTATATATAGTGTGTGGTTACGACCAAGCGATTTATATGCGAAATGTATTTATGAATTGTAATAATAAAATGTGATGTCAGTGGCTAGGGGATATGGACAAAGATTGGGGTTGAATTAATCCACAAGAGAGGGGAGGGTCTAAGAGAATGTCTAAGAGAGGGGGTCTGCGGGGGATTACCCATGTCTATTAATTCCACTCACATTTTTTATTTTTATTATCATTATGTATTAAGCTTTATTTTCTGATTGAGAGTCCCCAAATCTAATCATTGAATGCATGCAAGAGGGTGGGTGTGAGAAGTCACATCCCATAGTTATTGGGAGCATGGGGGCTGAGTACAATCAACTTGGGGAAGTGTGTGAATCAAGCAAGTAAGCCAAAGAGAAGACAATGCGTATGGGAAGCTATAGTAGTTGTAGGGAGTCCATGTTTTGGCATGAATAACAAGTAGAGAGAAAGAAATAGAGCTTAGAGTTGGTGATCTGAAAACATCTTTTAAAGACAATGGTTGAGTTCTAAAACATGAGTTAAATAACCATTTAGGAATTTGATGAAAAAAGGAAGAATTAATGATGAAACAAAGTAGTCATTATAAGATATACAGATCTGGAAATAAGCACAATGATCAACAAACCATAACAATAAAATTTGATAACGGAGTTCGGCAATATCGCCTACGTTTCCAGGCCTTTTTCTTAGTGGCTGAGGCTTTCTTATTTCTGTTTGAAGCTTCAAAAGTACACGATAAAAGTGACAAATGGATTACAAACTAATTTGGTTGTGTCCTACTAGATCTCAAGAACCCATCAAAATTGACGGCACTGAAAACGAATGAATGAAGCTCCCAGAAATGGCCCACAAAGTTGCTCTCCTCAATAGTTTCCTTGCATAAAAATGGCTTAGGCTTTGCAATTCTTTAGCATTTTCCTATGCTGAACCTCCCCCAATGCTGCTAAGAACCTTTGGTTTATATAGGCTTGAAGTTGGCAACAAACTCCCAACTTCCCCTCAATATCTGGCCTAAAAAAGGGCTCCAGATCCTCTAAAAATGGCCAAAATCTCTCAAATCTGGCTGAAATAACCATAAAAATCTTATTATATGGTTAAAAACCCACTTTGGGCCAAAATATAGGGTGCAACCCCCGATCTTTGGGCTCCTGGTCACCTGGGTGCCCTCCATGTGGCCCTAGTCTGGTGCTAGTGCGTTGGCCCCTTATCTCCTGGCCCCTGGTTACATGCGCTTGGCCATATGGCTGTGCCCCCAAGCTCCACGCACTCAACAATAGTTGGCCCCTGGATCTTAGCTCCTGGTCACACCCTTGGTCGGCGGGCTAGCCTAGTCGACCATGCGCTATCCCTGTAACCGCGCTAAGGTATAACACAAGGGCATATGGTAAATGGATAAGACCAGGGCTGAACCGTACGCATTAACCGTGCGCGCCATAATTTAAGAGCATGGTCATACTGTAAAGGTCATATGGTAGCGTCGGGGGCTGGGGCCTAGCCCCATCCCTATTTTCCGTCGTTTGAACTTTGGATACAACTTAAATAGATACAAACAAGTATGAGTGTTAAGTAACACCCGTGGGCAGGATGGTAGCCCGAACCTTGCTAAACCTTTCTCCCATGCCCGAAGGTCGCGGGTTCGACTCCGGTGGAGTCACAAACTTTTGCCATACAAACCAACCAATGGAGGGGTTCCACATGGCACCATGACATTCAACATCAACCATACACTTGTCAAGCGATGATTCCACCACATGTCTGCCCAGTCAGCATGCCATTGCACCTGCCACGTGTCGTACAACTGTACGGACCTTGCCACGTCATCCTGTGCCACATGTCACCCTTGCAATGGTGCCATGTGTCACAATATGACTCATCCACATCTGCACCTGCCCACACCAGCACTTGTCCACGTTAGCACATGTCCACATCAGCATGCCAATGCACCACTGCCACATCACCTATACGGCCATATGACCTGTACAGTCATCTGCCACGTCAGCACTGTACAGACTACACAATCATTAAAATTTTGCATGTTTGGCAAAACAAACAGATAGCGATATCTTTCGCATACGATGTCCGTTTGAGCCCGTTGAAGTTGTGTTGGGTTCATAACAATGAGACCTACGCACACGTCGGTTTTGAGGTGATTATGATAACTTTTAGTTTTAGGCCTTCCTAGACCCATTTTGGCTTCTGGATCCATTTTTGGATCAATCCTCCCCACTAAGTCCTTTTGGTCCTCCAAAAGGTTACAAAATTGACCTTATTGATTACATACTCATAAGGATAAAACAAAACACTATGTTGTACAAAATGATGTTATAACAGGTCATCATTACAACATGTGTGATTACATTAATGGAAGCAAAATACAATGAAGACGTGACATCCACTTCTGGCAAAACCAAGTGAATGGTTTCTTTCCTTCATGTTGTTCCTCTCGCTTCGCTGGTACTACCTCTTCCTTTGTGAGTACATGCACAATCTTTTTGTCCTTCTTTGAACGAAGCTCCAGATTAAGCTTCCAACATTTATCCTTTTGATGTCCACCCTTGTTGCAATAAGTGCAGTGGTTTTTCGACATCCAAACTTGTTTTCCCTTCTCTTTCTTCCATTGTGGAGTTGAGTCTTTATGTAATGTCTCCTTCATGGTCGACAAAAATTTCCTGTACAAAGATTGTCTCTTCCAACACTTGGCCACACAATGCTTGGGTGAATGACAAAATGAACAAGGATACATATTCCACAAGTTTTGTATTACATGATTATGCTTTTTATAATCAAAGAAAAATTTGGAACAACCATGACTGTTATACCTATCTTTCTTATCTTCAGTTTTCTTTGGAGATGACTTGCATTCACTATCACCATCATGGAGTGATACACCATCACCTTTCGTGAATTGTTCCCGCAATGACTTAAGCTGGTCATTTGAAGCATCACTTGCTTCCAATGTTTTGGAGCATTCTCCAATATCCTCTTCGCCATATCCCAATCCTAAATAACGAGGTCTTTCCACAACCTCTATGGGATTAATGATACATTGGCCCTTAATTCCAAGGCCCTTTCCTTCATAACCCATCTTGGTTAGACATTTCAAACCTATAACTCTTGTATGTTTTTCAAATGCACCAAAAGAACCATCTTGATGGGAACAATGTGGAATTGATGAATGAATTCCACTGCATACCTTAGAGATGATTTCTGAACAAGTGTAGAAGGCAATTCCTTCAATTCTTCTTCGCTTTTGTCGTTCTTTGAAGATTTCCCTTGAACCAATCTCTTTCGTTCCAAATAATCTTCATACAACACTTTCACCATCTCTGCCATGGCAAAGAGAGTAGTTTGAAAATTCTTCTCATATTGAGAAAGTCCCTCTTTAGATGTGATTTTCTTGGTAGTCATGCAAACTCAAAAACCAACCGTCAACTAGCTCTGATACCACTTGATCCGAAAAGATCTTTTAAAAACAATGGTTGAGTTTTAAAACATGAGTTAAATAACCATCTAGGAATTTGATGAAAGAATGAATAATTAATGATGAAACAAAGCAGCCATTATAAGATATACAGATATGGAAATAAGCACAAGGATCAACAAACCATAACAACAAAAGTTGATAACGGAGTTCGACAATATCACCTACGTCTCCGAGCCTTTGTCTTAGTGGGTGAGGCTTTATTATTTATGTTCGAAGCTTTAAACATACATCATAAAAGTGCTGAATGGATTACAAACTGATCTGGATGTGTTCTGCTAGATCTCAAGAACACATCAAAACTTACGGCATTGAAAACATATGAAGGAAGCTCCCAGAAATGGCCCGCAAAGTTTCTCTCCTCAATATCTTTCCTGTATAAAAATGGCTTAGGATTTGCAATTCTTCAACATTTTCCTATGTTGAACCTCCCCCAAGGATGCAAAGAACCTCTGGTCTATATAGGCTTGAAGTTGGCATCAAACTCCCAACTTCCCCTCAAGATCTGGCCTAAAAAAGGGCTCCCAATCCTCCAAAAATGGCCAAAATCTCTCAAATATGGCTGAAATAACCATAAAAACCTTATTATATGATTAAAAACCCACTTTGGGCCAAAATATAGGGCACAACCCCCGATCCTCGGGCTCCTACTCACCTGGGCACCCTCCATGTGGCCCTGGTCTGGTACTAGCGCGCTGGCCCCTGATTACATGCGCTTGGCCATATGGCCGTGCCCCTAAGCTCCACACGCTCAATAGTAGCTAGCCCCTGGTCACGCCCTTGGTCGATGGGCTAGCCCTGTCGACCGGGCGCTATCCCCATTACCGCACTAAGGTATAACAAAAGGGAATATGGTAAATGGATAAGACCGGGGCTGAACCATAGGCATCAACCGCGCACTCCATAATTTAAGAGAAAAATCATACTGTAAAGGTCATATGGTAGTGCTGGGGGTTGGGGCCTAGCCCCAACCCTATTCTCCGTCATTTGAACTTTGGATACAACTTAAATAGATACAAACAAGTATGAGTGTTAAATAACACCCGTGGGAAGGCTGGTAGCCTGTCCCTTTCTAAACCTTTTCCCCACGCCCGAAGGTCGCGGGTTCGACTACGGTGGAGTCACAAAATTTTTCCATACAAATCGACCAATGGAGGTGTGCCACGTGGCAGCCCATGACTGTGCCATGTGGCACCATGACATTTGCCATCAACTAGACACTTGTCAAGTGATGATTAGACCACTTGTTTGCCCAGTCAACATTCCATTGCACCTGCCACGTTAGTCAGTTGCCACGTTTCGTACGGTTGTACGGACCTTTCCACGTCAACCCGTGCCACATGTCACCCTTGTAGTGGTGCCATGTGTCACAATCTGACTCGTCCACATTTGGACCTACCCACATCAGCACTTGTCCACGTCATCACCTATCCATGTCATCATGCCAACGCACCACTGCCACGCCACCTGTACGACCGTACGACCTGTACAGTCAGCTGCCACGTCGGCACTGTATGGACTGCAAAGTCATCAAAATTTTGCATGTTTGGAAAAACGAACAAATCATGATATATTTCGCATACGACGTCCGTTTGAGCCCGTTCAAGTTGCATTGGGTTTGTAACGACGAGACCTATGCACATGTCCATTTTGAGGTGATTTTGAGCATTTTGATTTTTAGGCCTTCCTGGACCCATTTTGGCTCCTGGATCCATTTTTGGATCAGTTGGAACATCCATGGAGGGAGAATTATAGAGAATGATGGAGCGTTTTTGGAACATTTTGGAGATGAAAACTAAAGAACCAGGTTGTTAGTCTTGAAGAGTGAACTCTTGTATGAATTGCACTGTAACAAAAAGTGTTTGTTGTTGTTTTTGATGGTAGTTTTTCTAGCAGTGAGTTTCCTTGAGCTCCCAATAAAGAGATTCCTAGTTAAATGAATGGGATGTTGATTTTTTTTTGGATTCTCAGATCTGATAGTTATTGCCTTATGATGTCAAAACAAGGTTCACTTTCATACAATAGTTATCATAGAATAACTATACACTGAAAATCTCAACTATAACAATGCAACGAAAATAACAAGATCTAGAAATATTAACCATGCACAATAGACACAAGAACACATGAATTTATCTTGGGAAACCCAACCTTGGGAGAAAACCCAACAACCTTTCTTATATAAGATTTCAGTCCAACATATTACCAGTACATCACCATCAATATATCAAAATACCATACAGAGAAAGTCCTCCCCAAGTCTAGTGCCTCCAAGATCTAGCGCCTCAATAATATGACCAAGAACAACCAAGAGAAAGATCCTCCAAGCCTAGCACCTCTCCAAGATAGCGCATAAGTAAGTAGACCAAGAACTACAACTAGGAAGATGCAATTGGCACGAATCAAGTGTGCACTGTAGAAAGAGAACTGTGTGTCTAAATGAAATGATCCAGCCCGTATTTATACTAATCCATGCGCCTGTCTTTTTCTGTGGGGCCGACTTCTCATTCTGGGTCTTCAATTTTTCTTTATTATTTTATGACTTTTACTAGTGGGGCTGACTTCTCTTCGTGGGTCTTCAATTTCTTCCTAAGGCTTATGTAGTCTTCTTTGGCATGCAACCAATTGATGTATACTTCTCCCACATAGCACCCAATTGATGTATGTTTCTCCCACATAGCACCTAGTTGATGTATAATTCTCCCACATAACACCTCAAGTCTCCAACGGTCCTTTTCAAGTCACATGATCAAGGATAGAGACCACACCTAGGCCATCTACTTATTCAAGCCACATGGCCATCGGAGGAGAATGCCCGATGCTAATACAAAAAGAACATCAACACCCTAGGCCACTCTCCTTAGCCAAGTCACATGGCCATCGAAGGAGAGTGCTCGATGCTAATACACAGAGAACATCAACGCCCTAGGCCACTCTCCTTAGCCAAGTCACATGGTCATCAAAGGAGAGTGTCTTCCCGATGCTAATACATGGAGAACATCAACGCCCTGGACCATTCTCCTTAGCTAAGTCACAGTGCCATCAGAGGAGAATGTTTTTCCGATGCATCTATACCTCAAGTCTTCATCAGTCCTTGTGAAGTCACATGATTAAGGATAAAGACTATGCATGGGCCATTCTTCTTAGCCAAGTCACATGGCCATCAAAGGAGAATGCCTGCCACTCTCATTAGCCAAGTCACATGGCCATCTCAGGAGAGTGTCAACCCAATACTGCCATCTGGAGAAGCGTCAGCACCTCAAATCTTTGTCGGTCCTTGTCAAGTCACATGATCAAGAATAAAGGTTATTCTTGGGCCATTCTCCTTAGCTAAGTCACATGGCCATCAGAGGAGAATGTCTGCCCGGTGCTGCCAAAAAAATCAACACTCACTCTTAGTGAGGGAGACATTCTGCATCATGCCAAGCTCATCTCTGGATACTGGAGCTTCGCTGCTCCTTTCTGTATCATGTCTCAGATGATCTGTAATTTTTTCATCTGTGGATATGTATTGGAGCTTCATTGATCCCTTCTGCACCATGTATCAGATGAAGTCCTGCAAGAAGCTTCTAAAGCCACACTGCTTCATGACTTCCAACACTAGCTGCGATACACTTTGTTTCTGCTATACTGAGTGTTACAAATACCTGCATTCCTAAAATTGTCACTGATACCTAGCTGAAGAAACACCCCAAGGTGCCTAATATGTATACTGCACTCTCTGCCCAGTTAGAACCTGTATATCTCTCTAGCTTCACTTCACCACCTGAGACATATATGAGGCCATATCTAACTATACCATGCAGGTACATCAACACATGCTTTGCTGCAACCCAATAATAGTATCTCAACTCTACCATAAACTGGCTCAAGGTGCTTACTACAAAGAAAATATCTGACCTGGTGTTAACGAGGTAGATTAAGGATCCAATCAACTGCAAGTACATAGTGGGATCCACCAAATCTGAATCTGAAGTAGAATCACTCAAGTTTTTTAGGTTTGTCTCCATAGGTGTAGCTATGCTATCGAACCTCATAAATATTCCATGAATCAGGAAGATCTCATCTAATCTATGTCACACCTCCAATCCCAAGAAATAGTACATCCGACCAAGATCCTCCACCACGAACTCTAAGGTCAACTCCCTTTTGCACCTGAAAATGAGCCACTCTGCTTCTGTGAGGAACATATTGTGAACATATAGCACGAAGATAAACGAATCATCATAAACAACCTTGTGGTAAAGGTTGGGATTTGCATCATTCTTGGTTAAAACCAGGCTCATCTNCCATCGATTCTGAATTACCGCGCTCCCTTTGAAACATGACTCTCTCTGAGTCTATACAATCTCATGAGCCATCTTCTCCCTCTTCATCTGCTTACCTCTTATGAAGTCTTGATCTTGTATGAACTTTCCTGGGAGGTGGTTCCTCCCTACTGGATCATGAGGGCTCACTCCCTTTGAACTCTAGCTCTCTCTAAGCTGGTACTTGGTGGGGCCTGCCTCACCACTGGTGGAGCCACCTACTCCTCCTCATAACTGGAAGGTTTGGAATCAATGATGTGACTGATCAGTGTCATAGAACTCGATAACCTCAGAGGTTGTTTTATCTCCCTAAAAGTGTCACTGAGAGCTGCATGCCTATCTGCATCCTGCAAAGTATCACGAAGCCATGCTAGCCTCTTCCTGGTCACTACAACATCTCTAGGTAGATCCACTAGCCCTTCTGGCTCTATTGACTCTTCTTATTCATATGAAGAGTGAACAACTGAATTAGAGGGATTTGTACGGTCATCCTTCAGAGCCTTCTACTCCTCATTTCCAATCTCCATAGGAGACACTCTGTATCCCAAGAGTATCCTTCTTTCTAGGAGGTTATGTCCTCATATCCTTCGATACATGGAGGTATATTGTCACGTCCACAACTCCATATATGGACAATCTGCTCCATGTCTTAACCGGAGATCATCTAACTTGTTTCCATATTCAACTATCATCATAGCTCTCTCAGAGCTATCACTGGTGACCTGCTCGAACAAAAAACAAGAACAATGAAAAAAAAAGAACAACACTTTTCTAGTGTTGTGACCAATTATTCCTCCACAGAAACTTGCTCGGAACAATACAAGAACAAAAAACATTTCCATGGTAACCTCCATGTCATTTCTTGAGACAAAGATGTAAACATGAACATAAAAAAATCAATGGCACATTTATGGTAAAGGAAGGAGAAGGACATATCTTCAAAATAAATATTATTTTCGTAGTTCATCTTCCAACTCATCAAGCTTAGATTCCTTTGTCTTCTTTTGTGGTGGATTCTCATCAATATCAGTTGTTGATGCATGTTTCCTTCCCTTCCTTTCTTCTAAGGACATTGGAAAGAAAAATGACCAAATGTATTACAATTAACACACATCTAATCTTTGAGAGCTCTTTCTTTTTCTGTTTTCAGACTGGAGCTGATTCTTCACTTATATTTTTCTTTCTGAATTTTTTTCTTACTTTCTCTCTTATTGCATGAGTTGTAAGTGCTTGAGTCCCTTCATCCCGAGGTTTCTGCAAGATGTTCTTGGACAATACTCGAGCCTCTTCTTGGACACAATCAATCCATAATCGATCAAACTAAGGTAACTTCTCTTGTCCACCAATACTTTGAACAAATGACTCCCATGAGGAAGGAAATCCATTAAGAGTTACTGTAACAAGCTCAACATCATCAATCTTGTCTCCAATGGCTTGAAGTTGATCTCTCAACTGGGAGACCTTCATAAAGTAAGTGGCAATTGAATCTGACTTGCTCATCATGATGCAATGGAGTTGATTTCTCAAGGATAGCTTCCTGCTAGTGTTCTTACTTTCAAATAATCCCACAAAGGCATCAAACATATCTTTGGAAATTTTCAACTCAACAACATGTGGAATTAAATGATCTCTTACAAAATTTATCAAGATTCTTTTAGTCTTTGCTTTGTTCCTTTTGTGTTTGGCTTTCTCTTCATCACTCTTTGGTTATGAGATATTTTCTTTTACATCCTTTTGAATCTCATTTTCATCTAGGAAAAAGAGTATCCTGGCCTTCTAGGATCAGAACTTTGTAGCACCATCTAGCCTATCTTCTAGCTTGATATTGGTCACCATCTTGTCTTTGACCAGAAAGTCAACCTTTGACTTTGACCAAAAATTCAAACTTGACGTATTAACAGGATGAGAGCACCAATAGGTGCGCTAGGTTAGGGAGAGTTAGCCTATGCAATATTTATCCCCAACACCCTGTAATAGATTTCTCAATGAGCTTTACAAAGATTTAGGTCAGTGCGGTGACAATTAACTGTGTAGTGACAATATTTCAGCAAAGCTCTGATACCATGTTGATTTTTTTTCGGATTCTCAGATCTGATAGTTATTACCTTATGATGTCAAAACAAGGTTCACTTTCATACACTAATTATCATAGAATAATTATACACTGAAAATATCAACTATAACAATGCAACGGAAATTACAATATGTAGAAATATTAGCCATGCATAGTAGACACAATAACACAAGAATTTATCTTGGGAAACCCAACCTTTGGAGAAAACCCATCTGCCTTTCTTATAGAGGAATTCATTCCAAGTTATTACTAGTACATCACCATCAATATATCAAAATACCATACAGAGAGAGTCCTCCCCAAGTCTAGTGCCTCAATAATATGACCAAGAACAACCAAGAGAAAGATCCTCCAAGCCTAGTGCCTCTCCAAGATAGTGCATAAGTAAGTAGACCAAGAACTACAACTGGAACGAAGCAATTGGCCAATGTGCACTGTAGAAGGAGAACAATGTGTGTCTAAATGAAATGATTCAACCTGTATTTATACTAATCCAGGCGCCTGGATTTTTCTATGGGGTCGAGTTCTCATTCCAAATATTCAATTTTTCTTTATTATTTTCTATCTTTTACTGGTGGGGCCAACTTCCCTTCCTGTGTCTTCAGTTTCTTCATGGGGATTCTTTAATGGTCATATAGGTCTTCTTGTACTTCCTTGTGGAGAATGACTGCCCAAAGTTTCAAAAATTCAACATGGGATGCCCGAGGGACTGATATTAGTGAAGGGGTGCATTATATACTTCGAAAATAACCAAGAATAAACCAAACCATTCACTAATAACGAACACAAGAATGTAGAAAAAACCCTTGAGGTAGGGTAACACCATATATTATTCCTTATCGAAGGAATGGAATCCTCAAGAAATACTTTCTTGTTACAATATCAATATTTTTCACGATTCTCCAATACATTGCTTACACTTCTTTATATAACATTCTATATATTCTAGGAAAATTCTAGAGAAAGAATCTTCTAGAAAGCCTATTTATTATATCTAACTACCATAATGGGCCTTATTTAATAATATAGTGGACCTGTTCCACCTTCAATTGAATGGCCTCCACTAATAATACATAGCTATATTCCCATTGGATACCTCCCAAGGTATACTACATTCCACCCCCCTTAGGCATGTTTCGTCCTCAAAAAATTTTTCTTCCATTTCTTCATGAGAAATTCCCCTTAGCTTTCTAAGGTCCAGTGATTGTCACCATTTTCTAGCACCATCTGTGAAACAACACTGTATGTGAGATTTCCAATTCTGTTTTCAAAATGACTTTTGGAACTTTATGAATTCTTCAATACTAGGGCCATCATATTTTCTATAAAATATAATCTTTCTTAGAGAAAGCTTAAAAAAAAAGTAGTGTTTATAAAATAACTTACTATGAAAATCATGCAACTTTTTTCGGAAAAACCTTAAAAAATGGCCGAATTTAAAATGCTCATAAATTTACTTCCCGGACTCTGTTTCAGTTGATTTGTTTTTTGAAATTGGATATTTTTCCGAGAGGAATTCAAATATCCAATTATTTTCTACAAATTATGACCAAAAAGTTTTATAACTGAGTCTGAAGTGCAAAAATCTACAAAATGAACCAAAAATTTCTTCCCTTCTTTGGCGAAGGAAAGAGCTTTGATACCAATTTTTATATACTTCATAAATAACCAAGAATAAACCAAACCGTTCGCCAATAATGAACACAAGAATGTAGACAAAACCCTTGAGGTAGGGTAACACCATATATTATTACTTATGGAAGGAATGCACTCCTCAAGCAATACTTGTTTGTTACAATATCAATATTCTTTACCATGCTCCAATACACTGATTACACTTCTTTATATAGCATTCTCTATCTTCTAGGAACATTGTAGAGAAGGAATCTTCTAGAAAGAGTATTTATTATATCTAACTACCATAGTGGGCCTTATTTAATAATATAGTGGACCTAGTCCACCTTACATTGAATGACCTCCACTAATAATACATAATCACATTCTCATTGGGTACCTTTCATATTACCTCCCTAGGTATACTATAGGCTACATTCCTTGGGTTGGGCAGGTCAAAAGGAAAAGAGCTGGTGGAAAATTGGGATAATTGTAGGAGAATACCAGTGGGTTGTGGGTTTTCTAAGTTTTGAGTGGACAGTGCAAGACCACCCTCTTTTGTGGATTGCTAGCCCAACTCGGGGGTGATTTGATCTTGGCATTTGGAATAGAAATTCTATGGTTGGGTGGAACATCTTTCCCAAGCAACTATTTGCACAACATAAATAAAATATACGTGTTTTATCTGTTCATGTGTTGTATTTATGAGTTAAATTGTTGTGCATGAAATCTGTGTATTTGAGAATGATTTATATGTTGTTGTGATGAATTATTAAACTGTATTCATGTGTGATTTTATCATGTTGTAGATTCATCTAATTAATGGTATTAGACAATGGTTTAAATTTGGTTGTAATTCGTAGATGATAAACTACATGAATTTAATTAGCAAAACAATTTAGTTGTTATGAGTTTTTTGCACGTAATGGACCTCAGTTGGGTTGGGGAACATTACAAACTAGGTTTAGTTATGATGAAACACTATTTTAAATTGTAAAAGTAAAGTGCATTGTGATGGATTTATGGTCAAACATGGAGTACKTTGTTTTGTATGAACAAATCAATTAAGATTAGGTACAATGGTTTGCACGYGTACACACTTTGTTGATCAATCTATAATTCTCCTATCTACAATAAACATAAAATCACATTCTTCACTACACAACACTCATTTTCACAATGATTCTAAGTATGGTGGAAKAAAAAGTATACACTAGGAGTCATTAATCCTCTCTTATGATTGGTAGACCCTTATAATAGGCGAACATTGAGCAAGTGGTTTTTCCCACAACRTYGACMATAAATCTCAGTGTTATTAAAAGTGATAATTGTTGAGTTTATACCATTTKTTAATGGWGGTCTTACATTTGGCACTAAAKTCCCAACATGYAGGCATTTATCTTTGAAAGGGGTTCCATGTTGGTATCCAAACATYGCATTTTTTWTGCARAGCATCTTAATATGTTTGTAGGCTTGTACAATGTTGTACTTTGGATTGGCAAGCGCAAGGATGGAGGAATGCATAAAGTAACAATTGAACTCTTTGCTTGTTTGGTATACTTTCAACACYGCAMTGAAATACCTTATGTAACCTGTGATGAAAATACATTAAGGGGTTCATTGAGGCATCATTTGATATTAATGAAGGTCGAGATCTCGGTAATTGGCTAAATAATTTATATGAAGAAATCAAGGAACCTCTACCTTACCTCTTAAAATGTCATCGACAAAGGCTATCTCCTTTCCCATCATTGAATTGTGTAATCACATAGTGTGTTCATACAATAATGAATATTGAATTCCTCGGTAACTATTAGTAAGTTGAAACTAATTATTGAGAGAAAGGATCTGTAATTGACCATCAATAGTCCCATGATAAATGGGTACCTAGGGAAGATAAGTAGAGCTTCTTATTACTTATGGTATGATGGACATGATAGTTGCATAGACATTGACAAGAGTATACTACACTCTAATAGGTAACATAATAGGTAATGTGGTGATCAATGACAATTGGGTTAACAAATCTTACACATGTAAATGTGATGTAGGGATGTTAGGAACATATGTATTATTTTCATAATATAACATATGCATTATTTTTCTTAATGATCATGCATGACCATTGATGATTAAATTCTCTATAACAACCACCAAGTTGACTAATGACATCTATTTTAGTGTTGGGTCAAAATATTCAGATTCAATCTCCTATGCCAAAGAAAAAACCAATTGATGCTATGTTTCAATGTCAATGTTGTCTAGGTTGCAATGGGAGAGTTGAGAGCATATAAAGGATAAAATGTGAATGAGGATGACGCTTTTTGGCAAGAGTTTCACAGATTTTTCCCAGAACAAAAAAATTGACTGAGAGCTCAGTGAACAAAAAGTATTAGCGAAACGTTAAAAAAATCTCGTATGAGAGTTAAATTTCTTGGCCAAAAAATTTCAAAATCTCTTGGTTGAGAGTTTTCCTTGAGTTATGTCTCTCCACTGATAGTTTTATTTTGTTAGAGAAACCAAAACTAAGAGTTACAGATTCTCCTCAACTCTTGACTCGGAGTTAAGAATATTCTTAGCTGAGAGTTTAATATATTCTTAGTTGACAATATTCTAAACTCTCAAATGAGCATTTCTGCATTATACAAAACCAACATAAATCCCTTGCAAGATATTTCTCACTTTGGGATAGTAGATAGACTCTCCCATGAGAAAATGAGAAGACTTCCCACCGACTTGACCTTATGACCTCCTCAAGACCTCTTGAGGGTGAATTTCACAACCATCACACTCTAAAACACACTCCAAAATGATTGATAAGTTATTATATGTGTTATTGTGATTGGTTTTAAATTATTTATTATTATTATTATTTTCTTTTCCATTAAACCTTCAAAATGTATAAAATTAAACCTGAAAATTATAAAATTAAAATCTAAGCTTCCAAAAACTATAAAAATTATTATCACAACTCCTAAAAAAGATGGAAGAAAAATGTCCAAGAGGGTGGAAGTTTACGGTTTTGAGAACTAGAGCTATGCCATGAAGATTGTGATCCTTAGGGCAGTTTTAGAGTAATTGCAGGGTCATTGTATAGTATTTTTGCATTATCTATTGGACCAATAAGGAAGGACGTCAACCTTCCTTAGAGAGTGCACAACAGAGTACAAGTCGTCCGAAATAAGTAAGGAGAGAAGTAGAAGTAATGCCATGTTAGTTTTCTGATCGTTGTCAACGTCAGTCAGTCCTTTATTGTAATAAATCATTCACCATTCTAAGTAAATAATGGCAATGTCCATTTTAATTAATAGTCAGTTGTGTCAGTAAATGTTGCGGTAAACTTCTCTTGCCAATCTGATTGCGCAGAGAAATGCAGAAGAATAAAACGACATTTACCGTTTGTAGAAGATCGCCTTGATTGTTTAAGAAGGGATAGAATCCTCTAATATGATTGATGAAGTTTTTGGGAATCTTGCGTTATTCATTTTTCTTGTGTAACATTGAGTTTCATTTTTGCTGAGACGCGTGAGAGAAAAATCTTGCATCTTCATTTTTGTTATTAGGTAAGAGTTGAGAGAGAGAATGCGCACCAAAGGAACTGGTGCGCATCTCTTATTATGCTAAGCGTACCAACAAGACACCATTTTTCATTTTTCATTGGTGGACAACGTAGAGAATAGGAAAGGTGTCTATCTCTAGCAAGAGAATTTCCCTTCTTCCTATTGCGCCAATCTCCCAATTCGCTTAGTCTATTGAGCACCTCCTTTATTCAGATCGATCAGAGCGTGCATTTAGAGAAAAACACGCCTCCATTATGCAAGACGCCCACACACAGACAAATCAATTGGTATCAGAGTGTGTTCTGTCCTTGGGACCAAGAAATTCATCTACTGGGTTCAATTTGTTTTTGGGTCTTCATACTTAGTCTCACGCTTTTGCTCAGAGCGTTAATTTCACCCTTCTCAGGGATACTTTCACACCCTCCTTAGGGTCTATTAAGGGTTGTCGACCATGCTGCCTCGACGAGAAGCCTCCAATGAGGAATCCAACGCAAACACATCAAGCCCAGTGGCAGACTTGGCGTTGGATCTCCAAGAATTGCTTCGAATCCAACAATGAATACCTCCAACGACCATGCAAATGGACACCCATTTTCAATTACCCAAGTTCAGCGGCCAAATGAATGGATATATCATTGATTCTTGGCTCTGTAGCCTCTCCACTTATTTTAAAACCTCGCCTGAGATGGAGGAGGCCACCAAATTGCAAATAACCAGTCTTCAAGTCAAAGGAATCGTCCAAACTTGGTGGGACACACACTTGGACAATGAAGAATTGATCGTCGATCTCGGTACTCTGTCGTCCCTGAAAAATGGTCGCATTACTTCACGGGTTACGTTCTATTAGGCCTTGAGAGAACACTTCTACCCTCCAATCTACATTAAGAATTTACTCGCAAAGTGGTTCCAACTCCGTTGGATTTCCAATCAGTCGGTTCATGGCTACATCGATGTCTTCTGCAAGATGAGCATCCAACTCCATGTTAGCGAACCAGATGAGGTATTAATCATGAAGTTCAATTCTAGTTTAGTGTTACCACTCTGACAGGAGGTAGATCTTTTTGAAAATCCTTTTCTGGGCAAGGATTTCTTACGGGACTTGGCTGTAGAAAGAAAGGTAGCTCCTTGCCCCAAATTCCCCACTTATCGCACCTCTAGTGCTACTCCACCAAATCCCCAACTGTAACCTTCCTTAGCTTCTTCCTCCACATCCAAAAATGCAGTTTGGTGTACCTCTCAAAAAACCAACTCCCACCATTTTGTGGACTGTCGCGTGCTTAAAAATATCCGCAACACTAAGACCTTGATGGCCGAGGTCAATTCAACAGATTTGACCAAACTCCTAGAGACCATTTCCCTCAACAACCCCACTGAATCTGACCCCTCTCTCATTCTCATGACCAAACCAGAACCAGGTCGCCCTAACATTCCCCTCTTCACTCACAACTGTCAAATCAAAACCAAACTAGCCACTCTCATTCTCGACAATGGCAGTCAAAAGAATCTCATATCACAAGATTTATTCCAACATCTGCAACTCCCCACAACCCCACACCCTAATCCTTATCATCTTGTATGGGTCCAGAAGGGAGATCCTCACATCACTATTGCTCGATGCTGCACTGTCACTTTCACCATTGGTCCTTTCCATGACATTGTGGCTTGCAACGTCTTCCCATTATATTGTGTTGATCTCCTTCCCGGTCTTCCTTACCAACATGACCAACAAGCGATGTATCATGCTAAAACTCATTAGTACCATCTTAAACAGGTTGGGTGCACCTATGTACTTACTTCCTCAGTTGTCACGTCAACACTGTCGCAAACCGATACCGCAACCACTCACCATGCCATTAATACCCCCAAGTCCTTGTTGTGTTTAATCCGACCTCTTAAACCTGATAACCTTACTAACCCCCCCTTGAGGTTTTTCGACTATTACATGAATTTGCAGATGTGTTTCACCCACCCACCAGACTCCCACCATCTCGGGACATTTCACATTCCATCGATCTCATACCGGGCACAGTTCTACCCAATGCACCCACCTATCGCCTAGCTCCCAAGGAGGCTGTCGAAATAGAATGACAAATTGGCCAACTCCTTGAATTTGGCCACATTCAACCTTCCTATTCCCCTTGTGCCTCTCCAACCTTCATTATTCCCAAGAAATACACTTTAGAATGACGTCTTGTTATCAATTACAAAGCCCTGAACAAAGCCACCATTAAAAACCAATACCCCCTACCCCGGATCGAATATCTCCTCGACCATATACAATGGGATCTTCACAAAGATGCATCTGACCTCTAGATATCATCAAGTGCACATGCAACCGAGTGATATCTGGAACAAAAACTTTCAAGACTAAGTTCGGTCTTTATGAATAGTTGGTCATGCCTTTCGGCTTGATCAACGCAATGACCACATTCATGCGACTCATCAACGACATTTTCCAGCCACATCTCGGTAAGTTCATCGTTATTTATCTTGACGATATTCTCGTTTTCATCAACTCATGGGAGGAACACATGGAACATGTGCACATAGTCTTGGTGTTGCTTAGACAACATCAATGGCAGGGGAAGAGAAAAAGTCCTATTTTCCCCAAAGGTCGGTGCAATATTTAGGATTCATTGTGGAATCTATAGGTGTACGCTCGGATCCCACACGGGTGCAAGCAATTTCTACATGGCCAGCACCAACATCTACCCATCTTCTTAAAAGTTTTATGGGAGGCATCAATTTCTACGGAAAATTTGTCTACCATTTCTCACAGTTGGCTCGTCCATTGAATCAGTTAACAAACAAGGAAAATGTTATATGGTCTCCTGGTGCACAACACCACTTTGATAACTTGAAGCAAGCCTTATGATCTGCACCAATCTTCCGCTTTCCAGAATTGGTCTAACCATTTGAAATTGATTCAGATGCTTCTCAATTTGAGATTGGTGTTGTACTTAAACATGGAGGTCATCCTATAGCCTACCATCTAGAGAGACTATTGGCCACAAATCTCAACTACAGTACTTATGACAAAGAATTTTATAACATGGTTCAAGCGTTGAAGCTATGGCGTCATTATATTCTTGGCAAAGAGACCATCCTACATATGAATCATCATCTGCTCATCTTCATCAACTCACAGAGTAAGATACATGAACAACGACATCTCAAGTGGGCAACATATATCCAACAATTTCACTTGGTTATTAAATATAAAAAGGGAACTGCGAATAAGATGATTGATTTATTAAGCAAACCACCAACACAAGTGATGAATATCTTAGCAGTTCGATGTGCAACCTATGATAGTTGGAAAGACATGTATGAAGCAAATCCCACTTTTAAAGAGATATGGTCAACATTACAACAACCCACAATTATCAATCAGACACCATTTCTAGATTACACCATTCAGGAAGGATGGCTATATCGTCTCAATTAACTGTGTGTTCCACAATCAAAGGATCCTTTGATCCTCATTAGGGAGGCGCATGCTTCCTCCTGTGGTGGTCACTTCGGGAATGAAAAAACACTCCTACACCTCCAACGCCACTTCTATTGGAGTGATATGTCCAAGCAATTCAACAGTTTCATCAGAGATTGTTCTCTCTGCTCACAAAGCAAACTATCTAATCGCAAACATGGTCTATATCATCCTTTGTTGATCCCCTTTCGCCCATGGGAATCAATATCTATGGATTTCCTTAGTGGTCTCCCGACCACTTTCCGCAATCATGATGCAATTTGGGTGGTGGTCTGTCGGTTCTCCAATATGGTGCTCTTTCTCCCCTTCCATAAAACAACTTCTGCCATGCAAACGACTGAACTATTCTTTTGACATGTTTGGCCACATTTTGGCCTGCCTAGTAGCATCATTTCTGATCGTGACTCCCGATTCCTTAGTTCCTTTTGGCATACTCTGTGGTTCTTACTAGGCTGCCAGCTTCGATTTTCCACGACATTCCATCCACAGACCGATGGAAAAACCAAGGTGGTAAATCATACATTGGTTCATTATCTGCGCAACGCCTTCGTAAAAAATAAGCAATGTGATTCTTATCTTCACATTTTCCAGCATAGCTACAATAGAGCTATGCATTGTTCCACAGGATTTTCTCCATTCGAGGTTTGTTTGGGATTCCAACCACTTGCACCCACCGAGTTGCCACTCAATTTGACTCCTTCAGGTTCAATACACCATCAACAAGACCAACAAGCTACTCAACACTTCATTTAGAATTTAACACAACGACACAAGAAAGTGACCGAATTCTTACAAGGAGCACAAGAGTGCACAAAGCAACATCATGATAAACATAGAACCGTGTTGCAATTCCAACCAGGAGACAAAGTTTGGATGCAAATGGAAAAACAACGCTTCAAAGGGCATCATCATAAGCTACACCCATTGTGATATGGACCATATACAGTTTTGGATCGCATTGGCGAAAATTCTTATTGGTTGGATCTTCCACCACATTTGGGGATTCATGATGTGCTAAATGTCAACAATTTAAAATTATTTGAGCTACCACTTCTTGAGGACACGGTCACTGTCCAACACCTAATGGAAAACATTCCGCATTTTCAACCTCCTTTATTGCATGATCAAATTCTGGATAGTAAGACTAGGACCACCCAGCAACAAAAACATGTTTCCTATCTAGTAGGCAGACAGGGACAGACTCCAGCACAAGCCAAATGGATGACATTAGAGACAGTGCAAGGGCGATTTCTTGAGTTGCTAACGAAAGCAGGGATGCTTTCAGATCTAAATAGGGAGGAATTGGACCAATAACGAAGGACGTCAACCTTCCTTAGAGAGCGCACAACAGAGTACAAGTCGTCCGCAGTAAGAAAGGAGAGAAGTAAAAGTTTTTCCATGTTATTTTTTTGATCGTTGTCAGCATCAGTTAGTCCTTTATTGTAATAAATCATTCACTAGTCTAAGTAAATAATGGTGATGTCTATTTTAATTAATATTCAGTTGTGTCAGTAAATGCTGCGGGAAATTTCTCTTGCCAATCTAATTGCACAGATAAATGCACAAGAATAAAGAGACAATTATCGTTTGTAGAAGATTGCCTTGATTGCTTAAGAAGGGATAAAATCCTCTAATATGATGGATGAAGTTTTTGGGAATCCCGTGTTATTCATTTTTCTTGTGTAACATTGAGTTTCGTTTTTATTGAGATGCGTGAGAGAACAATCTTGCATCTTCGTTTTTTGTTGTTAGGTGAGAGTTGAGAGAGAGAATGCACACCAAAGGAACTGGTGTGCATATCTTATTAAGCTAAGTGTACCAACAAGACGTCCTTTTGCATTTTCATTAGTGGACAACTTAGAGAATATGCAAGGCGTCTATCTCCAGCAAGAGCATTTCCCTTCTTCCTATTGCGACAATCTACCAATTCGCTTAGTCTACTGAGTGCCTCCTTTATTCAAATTGATCAGAGCGTTCATTTAGAGAAAAACACACCTCCATTGTGCAATATTCCCACACACACACATATCAATTGGCTTGGATATCATGTTCAATTGCAACCTTTCTATCATAATGGGAGGAAATATCACTTGACCTAAACTTTCCCTTGTCAATTTTTGGGTTTGGAGAGTAGAGATGGCACCGAAGGCTCCCTAGAAGTTTGTCATGAAGGTGTATCATGAGGTAATGACCCTCCTCTTGATATTGAATTATCTAATTTTGAATA
This sequence comes from Picea mariana, assembly GCA_032191745.1. Lineage (NCBI taxonomy): Eukaryota > Viridiplantae > Streptophyta > Pinopsida > Pinales > Pinaceae > Picea > Picea mariana. Next base: position 10,754 of record JASDQU011027390.1, on the reverse strand, counting down.
TGATAGTTAATGTAACTCATTCAGGACAAGCTCCATGCTAGGATATTTTGTAGGATGGGTACTCTTGAGTCGGCCATGTAGAATAGATCAAAGAGGAGCGGGAACCACATAAATGGCATTGCACCCATACACATAGTCTAACCAAAGGTTTCTTCTTGTTTCAGTTAAATGAATTGGCATACATGCATGCGATCATAATGAGTGAACCTTGGATATATAAAAATAACTTAGTATTTTTTCCCCACTTGACACATGGTTTCTTAGCTAAAAATGATGCATAACTAGCTTCCCTGTATGGATGTATTTCCTTAGCTTCCCAATGCAATTTTGGAAATATCAGGAGAGGATTGTAACCCCTTGAGGGGAATTCATGTTCCATAAATTTGTGCAGTTTTTTCACTATGGATCTCAACTTAGAGTTTGTGTTAGGGTTAATGTATTCAAATACATCAAAGAATTTATATCAAATAGGATTGGTAACTAGGTTCATCTCTAACCAATATGATACATCAATGTTCCCCCCACTTTATTTTGATATCAATGTCAGATCATCAAATATAAGATTACCCACTTATGACCTAAGTTGACCCAAAGTGGCCACCCCACCCACACAAACCCCTCCTACTCCCAAAGTTCCCCACAAAATGAATGTAAGTGAAGGGTTCTAAGCTAATTGTTTTTGTAAAAACAAAGGAAGAGTGCATCCAAAATCCCTGCCGCAAAGATATTGGATCCCAAGGATTCGACACCCAAGGCCACCATTGTAGCCAAGGCTATTCAATTGCTAGCTAAGGTAGGAAATAAAGCATTTGTTGGAACCATGATTCATGGAGGTGGTGGGTGAAAACCACACTCTCCTCCACTATCTATACACCCATAGGAAAGGGAAGTGGTTTTTGATGCCAAGGGACTTCAAAAATGATCACAACAAGCAATTCTCATTGAGTTTTTGTTGAATTCGTCTCTTGCACCTAACTCCTTCCATATTCTCCAAGACCTTGAGGATTTTAGAGAAAAGATGAAAGATGCCATAGGTTTTTGAAGAAAGTGACCTCATGGAATGTTC
>JASDQU011027389.1:13030-23461 GCA_032191745.1 Picea mariana | reverse complement strand
CCATTTCGAATTACCTGTATAGATATCTTCTCCTGATCATATTTGGGAGCATCAGGCCTCCTCATAGTGCCTGCTCTATATGTTTTGAACTTATCACACTCCTCAAATCTGTATATCCTGCCTGTCATCTGAGATCCTCCAAGGATAAGATCTTTGGCACCTTCCAGAGGCTTCTTCTGGCTATTGAAATTGATACTCTGCCATCCATCATCAACTATGAGAAACTTGGGAGGGCACCCACCATCTACAAATTCCTTCACTCCCTGCCAAACACTGACAGGATCAACAGTCAAATAAAATGCATCCCAAGTACACCATCCAAATCTGTCAACTATATCAGGGACCCTCTTCTCTTCCAGCAATCTGAAGGTGCCAAGATGGACTCTCATGGCGGTATATGCTTCTCTCATCAAGTCGAAAGGATTACCATTCATATGAACATAAACACAGGCCTTGAAGCTAGAGCCCTGGATGAGGCTTGACCCACTCTCAACACCCACAACTATGTTGTCATCTGCTCTAGGATGGAGAGCTGCTCTGAATTTTCCTTCAATAATAATAGGCAGGATCAACACATATGAACTTATGTCTTCAATATTCAGAAGAATCAACTGGGTCTCTATTTGCAGGTCTGAGCCAGTTCGACCCGATAACATGGTAGCCCACCATACTTTAAAACAAAAAATACTCATAAACTTGATATCCTTCTGGCTAGCAAGGAAATACCCTGAAAAACTATTGCTAGAGACGTGTGTATAAGGAATTCCCTCTGCCTCGATTGCTCTACGGAATTTGGCTTTCACCTCACACACATTCTTTGCAGGCTCCACTGTATGGACGTTACCAACATCATTTCCAAACACAGATGGAAAAAACCTCTTGATGGTTCCGACTTCTTTAATAGCTTTGATAATATTGACCTGGATCTCTCTCTGTAGTGATCCGACTGTGGATATTACCATGTCCAATTTCTTCACATATGATATCAAGAATTTGGCGCATCTCATCTTCTATATATGGCTGTGTCGAAACAATGAGTAGGCGGTCTAAGAGATCAATGGGTATACTATGTGGGGACTTGTAATTTGTTCCACGGATTTTTGTGATACCACTATTTCTTGCAACAACCAATATCGGTGCTATGTCATTTTCCAGAGCACGATTCAAAAATGAGAAGCATTCAATGTCAAGCATATGGACTTCATCAATAAAAAGCACACCTGGTACATCCCTCGGACACCTACGCAGTCGCCTTGGCACATGATCTCCACTACATATGGCGCATCAAAAGCTGGACCTGCACACATTGAATGTCAACTCATGGCCATTACTTGACACATAAACTCTGGTCGACACCTGGGCGCACAGAGTAACTTTGTGTTTTTATTTTTAAAGTTTTGGGAATTAATCCCACATGCATGCGGTAAACTGAACTTTTGGCATTTACATGAGTCAACAGTCACATGGTCTTTCGATGAAGTGAGCCTGAGGCTGTGCTTTGGAGTTTGGCATTCGCGCTGGCTTGTGTGTTGGTTTTTGGTTTATGAAATGGTGCTTATCCTCGGTGTTGAATATTCGGGGGTTGGCCCTAGGCCAATATAATTTTTTGCTAAAAATATTGTCAAAATATTTATATTTTGATAAACAAGACAAAAACTCTGCATAAAGGCCGAGGGGCCAATTTTGGCTGATAAAACGAGCTTTGTATTTACCCAAAAGAATTAAATTTTTCCATTTAAACCAATTCACAATTTTTTTTCTAAAAATGCACCGGAATTTTAACATGCTTCGAAGTTCACGTGCAGGTTCTTGGCTTATGCTTCGTCATAGTCGACCGCTTTCTGCCGCCTTCACTATGCATCATGAGCAAACGCGTAATGCCTGAAATAGATAGATATAGTCAGAATACTGATTCCCCTATTATATAGGGTTATAACAGAGTGCACGACCGAGTAGGGAAACTCTGTAAGCCGATACAAGGAGTGCATGTCTGGACTCAATGGAGTTAGAAGAGAAGCTGTCAGGAGGGCATGCCAGATTTATTCACTGACTCCGAGAGAAATTTCAAGGCAGTTAAGTCCCTTGAAAAGAAAGACATTGTGRAGAGAAGCGTAGTCTAGAGTTATTGAACACTCTGAAAAACTCTTCCAGGATGGAATTGAGCTTGTGGGAGCATACCCAGGAACTACACAGCTGAAGGTGTAGAGGAGTCCTAGAATTGCTGAACATTCTGGTGAAGGAAGGCTTTGCAAGAAGTGCATCGACAAAGGAAAGGATATTCATTAAACCTTCCGTAAGTCTGAGGGAGAAGCCCTCAAAGAACTGATCCAAGTGCAAGGAGTGCACCTAAGGTGTTGTGAATTTTCCTTATAAGCTTAGGAGAAAGGGTGAGAAGTTGTCAGGAGGGCACGAGAAGCTCGCAGAGGAACTTGGAACCTTGAAGGTGTGATGCTCTGTTGGAGCTGTTGCAAGGTGTGCAATAGATGATAAAGCAGCTAGGTAGGCTGTAGGAAAAGAAATATGGCCATTGAAGGTCATAATCATGGTCAAGGGGAAGTCCACTCATAGAAGAGCAAGGCAAAGATGGACAAGCAACTCAGTGAAATTTGAGTGGATATGAAGGAGATAACATTCAAGATGAAACAAGAGTCAAAGGTACACTGGAGGTACAAATGGACTTTGAAGAGGACAAATAGATGGCATGTTCATAAGTTGTTGTCAAAAAAGTAGCAAAAAGTGTTAAAGAGGTGGCTGAGGCATGCTCAAAACCTCAGTCATAAGGGAAAGAGATCTGGCAAGAGTCTCATAGATTGCCAGGTGGGAAATAAGAAGGGATCAGTGGATCTCGTAAAATGCCAGGTGGGCAGAGGAGAAATCCCATATTGCTAGGTGGGAAAGGGAGAAGAGGCGAGCTCAGCTGAGAGTTCATTGACAGATGGGGAGGTAGAAGAAAAACTTCACTGAGATGGAAATTCATGCAGAACAGTGATCCACGTGAATGAAGATGATGACAAGTTAGAAACTTTCATCACAACAAAGGAGAAGGGTCAGAGGGATGTTATGATCATTGGAGGAGTTGAAATATACCTACCAAGCAGTTGAGGAGAGGCTAGCATAGATGTTGCATGTGCGACATGGAGACAACAACAGAGTCTGTCAAGGAGGAAAAGGAACAAATATTGATGTTTGTCCTGACGGAAGGAGAAAATCATTCAATAGAATCAATCGACGTTTTCAGCCAGGAAGATGAACATAAGATGACTGCATCAGTTGAGTCTGTAGCAGAAGAAGAAGCAAACAACATAGAATTTTCTGGTATGTGTGAAGAATTTGAAGCTCTTGAGAGGAGAGTGGAAGTGCAAGGAATGCACATCCAACAGGCTAAGTTGGAAGCATATGAAAGACCACACCAACATGAGGAGCAGCTGGAGGAAGCTAGAATGGGAACAACCGAAGGACTGACAGGAGCGAATCTATCAAGAGCAGTGGTAGCTGAGAAACCTTTTAGTGATGAGGAGCCTGCAGAAGTGAAGACTACAACAGAGTGGAAAACTAAAGCCACAAAGGAAGAAGATGTCTCTGGAAGCCAGTGTGAATTTCCCATTGACAAGGAGGGAGTGCATCATGCTAGTCTGCAACAGAGGAACTAGTCGATAGAGTAGCTAGACAAGGTGATCAAGGAGATAAGGAAGTTGATGCCAGAGTTGGCAGAGGAATCAATCAGCAAGAGAAGGATGGACGAAAGAAAACCTACACGAGCAACAGGGAAGATGCAGGAACATAAGCAACAACGGAGCATAGGAGCTGAGAGACAACTCTAGGAGAAAGTTTGGGATCTAGGAGGATTTCAACCACGTAGGAAATCTCATGAGCATGAGCTTAAGAATATTTCCACTGTGGAGTATGATGCAGGAGAATTGCTCCATCTCAACACGCGCCAAATAATTCACACGCGTGATGCACATTCAAGGAAGGAGAGGTGCTTCCCTCTCATTTTTTCCTCAAGAATCCAAGGCGTGGTCCAGACATTAATTGAAGACAAGATGGAGGAGCTATATCGCGCTTTCACATAAGCCAGAGATAAGGTCGCCATTAATAGAATGACGACAGAAGGGATCTCCATCTGATTTGAAGCAGATTTCCATCATTCTAATCTATCCATGGGATCTGCATCTGATTTGGAGCATATTTCCATGATTGTAATCTGTCCATTAGATAGGTGTTTGAATGGTGATTTGACACCACTAATTCAGCTTGCGAGGGAAGCTCATAGAGCCCCTCTTGTATAAATATTTTTATTGTAAGAAAAGTAGAGTTTGGGTTGTAGGGAGAGAAAACTCAGAGAGTCGAGAATCAGTTGTAGCTCATACTCCACCATTAATAGAAAACGAAAGTTTTTCCTGTTTTATCTTTATTTTCAATGGATTCTGTTTTATGAATGTATTTTACATGTTTGTGAGTTGTAGATGAATTTTAGGAATCGTCTGCAGGGATAGAGATACAATTTTCTATCCGAGAGTGTGTTGAGTTAAGTCTGGTTCTCTAGGCTAAGTGCAAGGAGTGTGCGACAGAGTATGGAAACTCTATAAGTCGACGCAAGGAGTGTGTGTCTAAACTCAGTGGAGTTAGAAGAGAAGCTGCCAGGAGGGCACGCTAGATTTATTCACTGAATCAGGGGGAAATTTCAAGGCGGTTAAGTCCCTTGAAAATAAAGACTGCGTGGAGAGAAGTGCAGTCCAGAGTTAGTGAACACTCTGAAACACTCTTTTAGGAGGGCATTGATATTGTAGGAACTTACCCAGGAACTACATGACTGAAGGTGTATAGGAGTCCCATAATTGCTGAACATTCTGGTGAAAAAAGGCTTTGCAATAAGTGCATCGACAAAGGAAAGGAGATTCCTTAAACCTTCCATAAGGTTGAGGGAGAAGCCATCGAAGAACTGATCTAAGTGCAAGGAGTGATCCTAAGGTGTTGTGAATTCAACTTATAAGATCATGAGGAAGGGAGATAATTTTCTAGGAGGGCACGAGAAGCTCGCACAGGAACTTGGAACCTTGAAGTTTTTCAAGCCGAGCAAAGTCGCATGAGAGTTGCAAAGATTTCTGCAAGGAGTGTAGGAAGTCTTTGAGGAAAACCTAAGTATCGAAGGGAGAATTTGCGCTAAGTGTGAAAAGGATTCCAGGAATTTCCAAAGTCTAGAAGATAGAGAAGTCACCCATCGTCAAGGAGAAGAAAGATGGTAGAAGATCAAGAAGTTCGAGAGCAGGAACTTTGGAAGGTTTGTCGGGAGCAAGCAGGATCTTCGCGAAGTCACGAAGAGAGATTTCAAATCTAGGTCATTGGATCTAGAAAGACACATGGAGTAGGTTCAGTGNGAAGGGAGAATTTGCGCTAAGTGTGAAAAGGATTCCAGGAATTTCCAAAGTCTAGAAGATAGAGAAGTCACCCATCGTCAAGGAGAAGACAGATGGTAGAAGATCAAGAAGTTCGAGAGCAGGAACTTTGGAAGGTTTGTCGGGAGCAAGCAGGATCTTCGCGAAGTCACGAAGAGAGATTTCAAATCTAGGTCATTGGATCTAGAAAGACACATGGAGTAGGTTCAGTGCATCACTGATTCACAATCAGAAGAAGAAGAGTTGGGAAGAAGTGAGGACTTGCGAAGTCTGAACTCATGATTTGATCACATTTGTTGATCGCGAGAAGAACGAGGACCGTAGATATGGTCCCAAAGCATTTGTCGATATGGAAATTGGGGAAAGGGAGAAAGAAGCTCGTTAAATTCCCAAAGCATAGGGTCATTAAGGAAGCTATCCCACGGTTGTAGTCTATGGTAATACCAGGAAGCAATTCTAGCATGGGGAGCTAGCAACATTGGTGTAAGAGTTAGATGTGCCAAGGAGAGGGTTCACAGGTGCCACATAGTGGGTGCCGAGGAAGTAAAAAGGGGGACCTGTGTCAGGTTGAAAATGATTCCACCAGGAGCCCGATGAGTCATTCGACTCAACAAATTGAACTATCCTAGACCAGGAGGTCGTGCCAACCCAAAGGAGGGAAGGGGGTTGTCACCAAGAATATATTTTACTTGTTGAATAATTTTGGTGAGTTTAATTGCTGCATAAGTTTTGATAGGTTAGTTGTTTGAATGCTTATTTGATTAAATATAAAATATCAAAGTAATTTACTTGTTGTTGCTCATTATATTAAATAGGTTAACTTGTTCAAACTAGGGTTTTGATATGCTTCTTTAGGGATAATCCATCGGTCCATTGTTTAAAGCTGCATAGGGTAAATAATTCAAAGTTCTTTCACAGGGTTTGCTAATTAATAGTCTCTTCTTAAGTAGAATAATCCTTAGATAGAACATCTCCTTAGTTAGATCATACTTGCTCTAGCTTTTCTGCCTTGGCACATACAGTGCTACAACTCTAAGTTTACTTACTTCCCGTTGCCGGGGAGTTGTCTCAAGGTAGGAAATAGATCATTTCTGAACCTTAGCATTAGTTTGGTGGCGGGGGAACTTTAAGAAGAGAAGTAAGAAACTGCACATCTGTTATAACAGGTTCCCTCAAACCCAATGGTAGTTTTTCTTTTTGTTTTCTTTCATGAACAAACCTAGGGACCCAAAGGGCAGATACATTAAAACCAAATCAAACCTTTCGACCAAAGTTCCTTCCAACCTTTTTGGGGGAAGGAACACTCCAATCATAAACTCCACAGTCTGATACCGAAAATTAGGGGCTAGCTCAACCCAAAGAGCTAAAGAAGTCTTTGAAGAGACTAAAACATGGAGCACTATAGAACAAAAAATTGAAGCATCAATAATAGTAGGATAGGAGGCAAGACCACTCGAGCCTTCTATAGAACCAACCAACACAACCTTTGTTTTTTCACCACCATCAGGAGACCCTAAATTTGTAGACATCATAGACCCTGAACATGTGAATACTTTGTTTGGTAGTTCAACTAATATAATTGTTTCTCATATTGAAACATAAACTTTGGCACCAATAGTCTCAACCGTCTCAAGTAGAGTCCCAAACATCCAAGCAGTAGGAAGATCTACCCATCAAAGGGATACCTTTCTTGGAAAAAAACCTCGGGATAACTTGTTATCTTCAAGGATAAAACCATTTAGGTACTCTCTTTTTGGAAACTAGATCAGTATGGATGATCAGGAGGATTAGAACCATGTAAGACACGAGGAGGGAGAAGAAGCTGGAAACCAAACCGAACCCACGTTCGGGTTTCCAATTTTGGACACCATAGAAAATGCCAATATGAAAAATATTCCTCTCTCGACACTGCCCACCTTTTATGGTAAAAGCAGTGAAGACCCGAATACCTTCCTATTTGAGTTCGACATCTTGTGCAGGAGCTACAACTACTTACAAGATGCCCATAAACTAAAACTCTTTCTTGCGACCCTCAAGGACTCTACACTAAGATGGTTCATGGGGTTGGGAGAGTCCAGTATTAGGTCTTGGGAATCCATGAAAGATACATTTATTAAGAAATACCAAGACTACTGCAAGTTCAAGGATTATCGTAATGATATTTTCAAAATCCAATAGTTAGAGGATGAGAATCCCGAGGATTATATGGAACGGTTTGCTTATATCTCACATAAATCAAAGTACCATGGCCTTCCAGATGATGCATTCAGGGATCTTTTCCTTAAAGGAATTTCGGAAGGATACCTAGAGATACTTAACCTGATGGAATCAGGTGAGATCTCCAATAAACCATTTTCTGAAATATGTGAAATGTGTAAGAATTACTCAAGGAGTAGAGCTAGAAAAGGGAATAATGTCCAGGATCCTTATAGTAGAAACTTAAAACCAGTTAGTTCAAGTGGTATCACAAGAGTAGAGATAGGGAACCTTTTAGAGAAATTCAAAACAAATATATTAAGCATAATAGGTTCCCAGTTGGACACCCTAAATATTAAAAAGAAACAGGAGGAGGAAAATGAAACAATGAGCAAATTTTTCCCAAGATGTAGGAGGAAGCATTCCTCAAAGGAATGCCCATTTGATAACATTTCAGTTTGTGGCTTCTGCACAAAGGACCACTCAACTGGAAAATGTCCATCATTGATCAGTTTGTTAGCCATATATAGAAGTGGGGATCCTGGGGAGTTCTCTTATGCACCTAGGAGGCCATGGCAGCCTAGGAATCAACCTACATACCTAGATCTACATCCTCAAGTTCCACCCTATTATCAACAACCACAACAGTGGAACTCACCAAGTTGGAAAAACTGGTCTACACAGTATCACCATCCTGGGATTCAAGGATGGAGAGGAGGGAATAACCAAGGAAACCCTCAATCTCCACTTGTCCCTATGCCCAACCATCCTTACCCTCAGTCTCCACTGAACATCCCGCAGATTCTGCTAGGTTTTGTTCCACCACCTTTACCTCCTATTCCACAACAACCACAACAATACCAGAATGCAAGCTCCCCAAGACCGACATTATTATTGACACAACTAGTTCTCGATCCCAATAATAAACCCACTAAACCTATTCAAAATGTTGATATGCAAGCCTTCTCGACATATGTTATTTCTCTTGTTCCATTGCAAGAGATTCAGCTTAGGTCGGGAAAAGTTCTGGACATGTAGAGGCCTTTAGTAGTCATCCTGGAAGAAGAAGAAGAGGAAACCCCCAAAACACCCCTTGGATGACACTATATGGGAAGATGTTATCATCCCTAAGGACCAAGAACCCAAGCTTCCCCAAAATGAACCTTCACAAATTACAAAGGCCCCTCCTTATCCAGAAAGATTAGTGATCGAGAAACCTACCACCCGACCAGAATTTGACATATTGAATGAATTGAAGAATATCTGTGTCAAAATTCCCTTGCTACAAGCCACTAAGGACATTCAAATCTATAGTAAGGTGGTCAAAGAATTGCGTATTAAGAAGCCAGGAAGGAAGAAGAAGGATCCTCCAACAATACTTTTGATAGGAGAACTTTCTGAGTACATATAAGAGCAGCTTAAGATTGCAAAATATGGGAACCCAGGAAACCCCATAGTGACCATAACCATTAATGAGGTTTCCATCGGAAGCACTCTCATAGAACTAGGGGCAGCCATCAATGTTATGACCATTACTACCTTGGAGGAATTACAGTTAAAACCTCTTCTTATACCTACCCCAACTATTTTGGAATTAGCAGATAAGACAAGGATTATACCTGAAGGAATATTGGATGATATCATAGTTACTTTAGCCTCATGGGATTACCCAGTAGAATTTCTAGTCATCCGCTCAAACGATCCTACCAAAGGGCATCTCATTATTTTGGGAAGACCTTGGTTAGCCACAACCAATGCATTCATTGGCTGTAGAGAGGGAGAAATGACCATCTCAAATGGACTCTCTATACAAAAGCTCACCATATATCCACCAAATCAACCTATCATGGAGAATATATGGTGGCTTGAATGTCCATATGAAAATGAGGACTGGGAAGAGCCCGTGTTGCCAAGTGATCATTCCTGGGCACTTTAGGAGCACACAACATAAAATGTGCTAAATTAGTTTATTTATGCTATCACGTGTGTTGATTTTACACAATATTTTCCCCAATTTGAATACATGTTTGGGGAATAATTCCAGGAACAGTTGGACACATTGATTTTGTCTTCGACATCCTTTATCTTAGATATAGACGAGTCTGCCACATCTTACACCATGCCCTACGAGATTATCCCAGGGAAATTTCTACATACACATTTCGGGCTAGATGTAGACCAAAAAAAGAAGTTAGTAAGTGTCCTTAAAACAAAATCAGGGGAATTTTCCTGGGAATACACTGACATGAAGGGTATACACCCTAACACATGTATTCATCACATATATACCCAGGGGGGAAGTAACACTTGTTAGGCAACCCCAGAGAAGGATGAACCCGACACTCAAAGATATAGTAAAAGAGGAGATATAAAAGTTATTGAATGTTAGGTTTATTTACCCCATCTCTGACAATAAATGGGTATCCCCACTTGTAGTGGTTCCAAAGAAAGTAACCGGAAAATGGAGAATTTGTGTTGATTTTTGGGAGCTTAACAAGGCCACTCTGAAGGATTATTTTCCTCTTCCTTTCATTGACCAAGTTATGGATACCCTGTCAGGAAGTAAATATTTCTCCTTTTTAGATGGATATAGAGGGTACAATAAAATTCTCATAGCACCCGAGGATCAGAAAAAGACTACCTTTACTTTTCCTTGGGGCACCTATGCCTATAGGGTCTTACCATTTGGATTGTGTAATGGTCCTGCCACATTTCAACGAGTAGTACTAGGGATATTTGATGATATTATTCATGATTGTGTGGAGGTATACATGGATGAATTTACAGTATATGACTATACTTACCATAAAGCCTTAGATAACTTAGAAAAAGTCCTTAT
>JASDQU011027388.1:14654-29504 GCA_032191745.1 Picea mariana | reverse complement strand
GTCTCGATACTAGTGAAGCGTCGATGAAGTTGTGGGTGGCCCCACCATCTATCAGGGCGATTGCCCGTTGCCCCTGAATAATCCCTCTGATACGGAGGGTATCATACCTGGGAACACCAGAAAGGGTCGCTATGACTCCTCCCTTTGCTGGTTTCCTCCTGTTAGCCTGCTCTGGTGGTTGTGGGACTACTGGAGGATGGTCTCCTGTCAATGTCGGTGGTCTACGGGGAAGTTGCTCCTCTGTTGGTGCTGACTCCTCCTCTGAACTAGTGGATCCACTGTCCTGCTCCTCCTCAACACTGTCCACGTTGTCTGCTGCTACCCCAATATAATGAATCTCTCCCTTGCCCATGCACCTGTGGCCTGGGACCCAAGGATCTTTGCAGCTGAAGCAAAGCTTCTTCCTCATAAGCTCTCGCCTAGTCTCATCATCCAACTTCTCCTTGCCCTTCCATTCTCTCTGGAATGGCTTACTGTCTCGATCCCTCTAGGGCACAAATGGTTTGGAGAAAGTTTTAGTCTTTGGCACTGAGTCTGCCAGATCTCGAGTGCGAAGGATGGCATCCTGCAAAGTGGGAGGCATGTATGCCTTCACCCATCCTCTCAAAGGCTCTGTGAGTCCTTCTGTGAATAGCATGATCAGCCTGGGCTCTGATATATCTGTCACTGCCACGGCTACCCGCTGAAACTCTGTGATGAACGCCTCTGTTGTGCCAGTTTGTCTCAACTGGGCTAGATCCCTGAAGTGTATCTCAGGATCCTTCCTGTCAAACCTATCCATGAGCCTATCTGTAAACTCCCTATAAGAGGTGATGCGACTGTGACCCAATGTCACCAGTCATGATACCACCACTCTTGTGCCTCACCCTCCAAGTGTAAGGTCGCGAAACCGATGGTCTCTGTCATCTGGTTGAGCTTGTAATGCGTGTATAGCTTCTATACCCAAGCTCTGGCGGTGTATTTGGACGATCCGTCGAAAGAAGGGATGGTGAGTTTCCCAACTTTTCGGATGAAATCGAGGTTATCCCCCTGCTGTTGTTGTGGTCCTCCCCTATGCGGCTCTCTGGGGCGGTTCCTGAGTCTGAGTCCACAGTACTCGACTAAGGTCATGTCCTGATGGAAGTCACGACCCAATGTTGTGTACTCCCTCCTATACTCTGCAATGTCGTCGGCATGAGTGGGTGGCCTCTGTGCTATCGGTGGCGGTGCTGTTAACGGGGTTGCCCTCTGGAAACTGGGAAACAAGGGTTTGGGAATCCTACTGGCAGAGGTGTATGTGCGAGAGGGTGACTAGGGTCTACTGCCTGCTCCTGAGTTCCCCTGTGCTACATGCGAGACTTGTGTATCTGGGGTGCCCACTCTAGCCAATCTATCAACCACCTGTGCCAAGGACTGAGACATGGTCCGTTGACTAGATAACATATCGTTGATAACCTGCATGAAAGCTGCCTATGGATCTACGGGGGCCTTGCCACTACCCTCTGGTCGCTCATATCTGTCTCCTAGCATCCTCTCTGCCTCGCGCTCAGCCTCACGCTCTGCCCTTCCTCTGCTTCTCTGTGTGCCTCTTCCTCTTCCTCTGAGCTAGGAGGAAAAGGGGGGAAATCAGGTCTATGCCTTCTTTCCTGATGCCTGTTGTAAGTGACATATTCGTCACCTACATGTTCACGACCCTCTGGGTCTTCTGTTGCACTCATTGTCTTTAGTCACAGGCTGGCAGGACTAAAGCTCTGATACCACTGTAATGTTCCCGACTTGGCTAGTCTAGGAAACGCTGCTAATGTGTGTGTAGGATCAAGGGTTTACAGCATATAAATGATCATACAAATAATAAACGCGACAAAGGACTGCAAAGTTTGTATTATGATATCTCTATGGATTACAAAATGGTTGAATGCGGCTAAATAAACTGACAATACTCGACTAGATCAACAAACAAAGGATCTTAGCCAGAATACAAATAAGCAATTGCGGCTGAATAAAATAACAACACTCGGCTAGATCAAAAGACAAAAGGATCTTTAGCCAGAATACAAATAAGCAACTAAAAGATAATACCCAAAATATGGGAGCACTACGGAATCAATGAAGAATGATGGAAAACCTGGATGATCTTCCCGGTGACTAGGGTGTCTTTCAACACCGAAATCAGCCAATTGGTGTCTTCCTCCTGGAATACACTGAACTATCTCTCCTGAGATGCACCTCTTCTCCTCAATTACAAGTCATAATCTGCATAATGATGAATTAGGTCGCTGACCCTTCCTTTATAACTTTCCAAAAACCCTAAATCATGTTGAAACCCTAATTCATTGTTGACTTCCAAAACCCTAAATCATTGTTGAAACCCTAATTCACTATTGACTTCTATTTTTAGCTCATAATGACTTAAAAGTGCTTTTAACCCTTTTTAGCTCAATGTCACTTTTTGAATATAACACTTGTGACTAGAGTGACCTCTAGTAACCCTGTTTACCCCTCTTTGGCCCTAGCTATAGTCTAACGGGGCAGTTTAGAGCATTAAGCCTCGTCTCTGGAGCTCCTATTTGGAAAGGGACATTACAAAACAATAGAAGCCTTGCTCACACAATTGCACACAAAAAACAACCTCGAAAATTCAAAGAGTTGAATGCATCAAAGAATTCATTTAATATATTAGCATAGAGACCAAAAACCCACGATAGATGAAATAAATTTAGGGCAGCCCTGTCAATCTCTAACATGTAGTAACAAGACTATCAAGTCTATAAGGATGGAAGAATGTGATCATGAAGAGCTCTTGAAACATATAAAAAAGAATCCAATATCGTGCCTCTAGAGTCTCCATTTATCTTTATAGAAAATAAGAGAGGGAAGACAGAGACCTTGTACCATACATGTGAAAGAGAATAGAGGATCAAATTCCCAAGTCTAACCCTTGCATGACATACTAACTTCCTCTATGAACCTTGTTCTCCAATAACTACCTCTTTGAATCATGCACTCAAATAGTGAACTTAACAATAAACCGGGCACTCCATTAGTGACATAACCATAAACCTTACACAAGTCAACCTCTTCCAATGTTAATTTAGACCAAGGCATGCAAACTTATGCATGCAAATCCAAGGAATATGAACTCTCTCCATGCATGCAAATATATTTTTCATAATTTTCAAGCGAGCAACCTTCACTAACAAGATCAATTATGGCTTGATAAACATACACAATACTTCTTGCTAGGGTTTCAAGATGGATAGACAAAGCAAGACACCTAATAATCATCAAACCAACAAAGAAAGGAAAGGAGTTACCCCTAAACGTCTTCCCTCCAATGGTAGAAAAATCCCTTCAATGGATCAATCTAGTTAGCTTGTACAAGACTTGAACATTTCACCATCAATCTTTATGCACCTAATAAAAACAAAGATAGAGAAGCTTCAAGAATTGACACCAACATCCACAAAGAAAGAAACCTTTACACAACCATATGCTCTAAGAAAGATAAGTCAATTAAGCTCCAAGGAGGGAAGCTCCAAAAATCCAACCATGAGTACAAATGAGAAAGAGCTACTCTTTATATAGAGTCTAGCTCAACTTCCTTTACAATAGAATAATAATATTTCGCGTGAAATCCTTAGATATAGCCTAGGGAGCATTAAAGAATTATTTCCTCCAACTAATTATTCAAGAATACATAAAATAATGAAGTGATCAAGGCCACATGCACAAATCTCCATCAAACATATGCCCAAGAGAATAGGACATCCCCATCAAAGAAGGAAGAAGATGAGTCAAAGGTGCAATGTCTAGCCTCCACACACCTCCAAGTGGATAGATGCATAACCAACTCCTCAAAGTAGGCAATGAAAACTTCCTAGATCTCTTCCAAGGTGGATTTGTAGCTCTCCAAGGTGAAATGTCCCAATCAAGCAATAAATTGAAGCTCCCTAGAGTGAATGGCCTCCAATAGATGCACAAAAATATCGACCATGTGGCCTCAGGAGCTAGGGTGCTCTTCACTATGGGCATACATCAATAATGAACTCCCCAAATAAGCAAAAGATGTGGGGCTTTCCTCCAGCGAGTGGTCAAAATTGCAGTAAAAATTTTCGTATGACAGATTTTAAAATCACCATAACTATGTCAATTTTTTCCCTATTTTCTATTATGACCACATTTTGAAAATCTCACGGCCATTTTGCATCTAATGGCATTCATCTGGAAAAATCATGGGCACTTTGTCAAAAGATAACTACTCTTGAAGCTAAGCTGCCTTTAATCTTCAATGCAACCATAGATCTAGAGTTTGGAACCTCCTAGATCTTCTTCAAGGTGAGACAAGCATGATAAAATGTGCAAAGTAACCTCCAAAGTGGACATCATCCTCAAAACAAGAAAGTGGATCCATGATATAAGGCCTCAACATGTGGAATGTGAATAACATTCAACCATCTTCATGACAAGAAGGGATAGCCCTTTTTAATCCTACAATATGCATCAACATGTGTGTACAATAATCCCCAAAATGGCACACGTGGACCAATAAAGCATGAGTAGTGGATCCAAGTAAGGATAGATCAAAATATGCCATGAACCCATATGCCAGGTCATCAAGAGCCCCACCAACTCGTCAAGGGGAAGGATGACCTCATAAAAACATGTGACACGTGCCTCTTGTTACCCCCTCCCTTCTAGAGGTAACTAGAGGAGATTTGTTCTCCACGATCCACATCTAAGTCACCTAGTTTGAATTCGAATTCAAGTTCGACAACATTGAAGTTCAACAAAAATTCGACAATGAAAATTTTTGTGATAAAATTCAACATACTACAAATTTTAAAAATTTTAAAATATATGTAATAAATTCACTGTCGAGACCTTGGCACCTGGAGAAAACACACGGAGTAAATGCAAGGAAACCTTGGCCGCACACTGGGGTCTGGGAGTAAAACCCTGGTGGTTGGTTGTGGCCCGCATATTAGAACTTGGAATTGGAAGTGAACCCTAGTTGCAAGGGCATCAAGCGAAGGAGTATGTGCTTGCGGCTATGGCTTGCAGGGAGAACACTCATCGAGCAGAGGGATATGTGTTTGTGGTTGCAGCCCACAGAGAGAAAACTCATCGAACAAACGAGTCTATTGTTGTCACGTGCGCAAAGGTCTAGAGGAAAGTTGGGTCACATCCCACGAGTGTAGTGTTGGGTGGAGTCATGAACTCACGGAGGAAGACTGAAGTTGGAGACTGAAAGTCTATAACAACTTTGAGCAAACTCACAGAGCGGGAGGAGTATGCCAGTAGCAGGCATGCGATGGGAATGACGTCGAGACTCAAGCAGCTCTACCTTGGAAGAGATGAAAACCACAACGGGAAAATTTAAAACCATGCAGCCAATGAAAACCAATCAGAACAAGCATGTAGGATTTTAATTTTTTAATTTTTTTCCTTTGTTGAATTTTTGGGGTCGAATTTAAACAAATACATAGATTTATTTTCCTTGGAGATTTGTGTTCAAGTTCGAATTTGGGTTCAGCTTGAAATTCATCGAATCTTAACCGAATTAATTTGAATCGTCTTCAAATTTGATGAATTTTGAATTTCAAGGCAAAAATTCAGCGAATGCAATGACTTAGAACCACATTATAGACAACGGTTCCAATGACGACATTCCAGACTCTCCACAGACAGTTGCCCACAGATGCCTTCCATTACATGCTCAACTCACTCACATCAGACGACATGGTGCATTACACACTGAGGTACATTGTTCTAACACTTCATATCAAGTGATAACGTCAATGTTTTGGACATGAAAATGGTGATCATGTGTTTGAATTGGATTGTGAATCATGATGCTTTGAACTTATACTTTTTTCCTTGTTTCACCTTGGTGGTCATCATCATCTCCTAGTCAAGTGTTGTCACTCTTGGGAAAGGTTGTACCATTGGGGGGTCTTCTTAATAGGGGTAAAGTGTCCATATCCCTTACCATACATAACATATCCCATCTGTCATTTATTTTGGGTTGGTTGTTACATGTATCCCAAAAAGGTTTGTGCTTCATAATCCCATGAGAAGAAGGGGTTTGAATGCCCAAGGTTGATGCATCTTTATAAAAGATAATATAGAAAAAGCAAATGCCCTATTTCAAAATGTAAGGCAAAAGAAACAAACAAGAAAAACAAAGTCTAGAAAACCAAGAAAGAAAGTGAAGCATGAGCTCTACCCCTCACTAAGATCCCATCACCCAAGTCCTATGCAATGAATGCATACCTAACAAAAGGACTTAGCAAATCAAAGTCAAAAGCCAAAAAAGATTGAAGCAATAAAGAAAAGGCAAACAAGGGTTTGCAAAGACACAGTGCCAAGGAAAGGCTACCTCGTTGCATAAGCACTCCCTCTACAAAGGGACTCATGAGGATGACTATCATACATGGCCTTGCATTGACAAGACTCACTTTATATGTTGTGTTTGAATTGTGTACCTTGTCCCTGGTCTTCATGATGCATTGGACTACATTAGCCCCTCCTCGAATTGCACATAGCCACATGCTTGATTGACACTTGGATCCTTTGGAGGATACTAAGGGGCAACTAGAACACTTTCATGGAGGCCATCCCCACCACTTGAGAGAGGTTATTCCACATTTCTAGGACGTTGAGCCTTTTGATGACGTGGCTCCCTTGACGAGACACCCTAACACATGGGGCATGACGTTGAGCCTTTTGATGATGGGACGTTGCATGTTGATGATGATTTGATGGGACATTGCACCTTTTAGGAGACGTTGGGCTTCTTGATGATGATATGGCACCTTTTGATGAAACGTCACACCTCTTGGGGACATGATACACCACTTGGAGATGAAATGTTGCACCCTTTCATGGTAGCATTTCACTTCTACACCTCTAGACATCATTTTGGAGTAAGCCATCAACCTCATGATGCCACATGTGTGATCTTGACAGCACATTTATGGCGGACGATTTGATGTTTGAGATACTTTACTTCATTTTGTAGGCATCATTGGGGGTCTTAGTGACCTATCCACTCATGTATCATGTATTTTTTATGTATTGTTACCTTCTATCTAAGGTTTGTGAGAGATAAAGGCATTATGTTATGTTTATAGGGCTTCTATTTTGTGAGAAGGGTGCTAGATCTTTCATACAAATAAGAGAAGCACTGCTCACTTCTAAATCATTGCTACTTGTGGAAATATATCAATACTTGTCTGCTTCTACATTCTCTCTTATGAAAATTGCTATGGATGACTAGTTAGAGCGATTTTTTGGAGAAGATATGCTTGTGGATGCTTTGTTACTTCATCGATATTCATTGCTAGGGTATTGATGGATGAAAGATTTCTCAATTAAGTGGTCTTTTTTCATCTTGTGGTTTTGTTTATGAATGTGTTACCACATATATTGCATGGGGTTGCACATGTGGTTCATGATCGCATGAGTCTGATTTTGGCAGGCTGATATCTTGATCCTTGCCTTCAAAAGGTTGGGATGCTCGTAGAGACAACTTATAGCATAGGATACGAAGTAGCTTATGTGGTGGATTGTCGTGGCTTGGTTCTTTTCATGGTGGCATATCCCGGTTGATGGAGCTACGGGGTTTAGAAGTTTGTGGTTATGGTGTGTTGGTTGATAATTATGAGATGCTTCTTGGCCCTATGGTATATCATTAGCGGGTGCATGGTGTGATCATGGTTCACGGTGGATTATGACGGTGCAACACATGGTTCCTTTTGGCTTACGATGAGTGTGTTAGGTGTTGAATTTTTAAGGTTTGGTTCAAGCACATATAGTTTCTTTTCAGTTTAGCATGAACTTGAACCATAAACAATGCAACAACACAATAGTTGCAGTAACCAAGATCACAAGAAGAATAACCATGCACAAGACACAAGAAGTTATCCTGGGAAAACCCTTCTCAAACAAGGGAAAAACTAAGCAATCATTTGCTATAGAGTCGAGAGAAGATCACCCTTACACCACAAACCCTAGCGCACACAAGAGGGTGCTCTATGACCAAGAAAGATTGCACAGGAGAGAAGTGCGCACCAAATTACAACTCTCCAAGTATGCGTTGAGTGAGAATGAGATATGATCCACAATGGGATGTATCTCTCCTATAAATACATAACCTAACTCATCTTTAGATGTGTCTATTGGCACAATAGGGTCGATTTGTACAACTCAATAGTATAATTAATCTTTTACACAATATTAATTATCTTTACATGGTGGGGCCAACTTGTACCCTTCACAATACAAAATTAGAGTTTCACAATAATCTTACTCTTAGACAATATAGCAAGGGATCTCCCACACATCTTCTAGTGCTCTGCCACTAGGGACAAGTCCACATGTGCTCAACCACAAGGACGTCACTCTCAACAGATTAACTCAACTAAATCCGTAGGAGTACGATCTGGAGAACCATCTCAAGTCGACTCAACTAAGTCCATAAGAGTCCGACAGGAGACCATCTCAAGTCATCTCAACTCAATCCAGAGAAGCACAACAAGAGACCACACACGTCATCTCAACTCAATCTAGAGGAGTATGACTCACTCATCACATGGGCGTTCTCACGAATCATTTCAACGTAGTCCAGAGAAGTACGATCTGGAGAATGTCTCATGAAGTTGCAATCATCAACACTCCCTCTCATCTAGGGAAGCATTCTCCACCATGCCAAGTCTCTCACGGAAGTACTCGAACTTCGTCCTGGCAAGCGGTTTGGTGAAGACATCTGCACCTTGCTCGTGTGAAAAGGTATTGCATGTGTACTGCTTTCCTTTACACCATATCTCTGATGTAATGGTATTTGATCTAGATGTGTTTCGATTTATCGTGAAACACGTGATTCTCGGAGAGCTTCACACAACTCCGATTATCGCAATGGATAACAGTAGAATCCATCTCATGTCCAAATAAGTCTGCAAGGAGCCTACAAAGCCATATTGCTTCGCAGACTGCCACACATAATGTAATGTCTCTTCTTCTACGGTACTCAAAGCCACAAAAGTTTGTTTCCTGTTGCACTAGGAAACCATGGCGAATCCCAAAGTAAAACAACAATCGAAGGTGTTCTTCCAGTCCACTGTGCTCCATGCCCAATCTGCAACGGCATATCCCTGCAATCTCATATCTACACCGGAGGCATATCTCAGTCCATAACCAACTGTGCCTCGTAAGTATCTCAACACATGCTTCGTTGCTATCCAATGTGTCTGTCTCGACTGACTCATAAACTGATTGAGTACATTCACTGCATATAGCATATATCAGGTCTGGTGTTAACCAGATACATCAATGATCCAATTAGTTGTCTGTAAAGATGTGGATCAATCTCGCCTAAATTGGAAGAAGTCTTGCTTAGTTTCTTCAAATCCATCACCATCGATGTAGGCATGGGCTTGCAATCTGTCATCCCGAATTTCTTCAATATCTCAATTATGTATTTCCCCTGACTCAGGAGAATCTCATCAGTCCTCTGCCACACTTCTAGTCTCAAGAAGTATTGCATCATACCAAGGTCCTTCATCTCGAATTCAGAAATCAATGCACGCTTGCATTCAACAATAAAGCTTTCTAAACCTGTAAGGAATAAGTCGTCAACATATAAGACCAAAATCAGGCACTCATCACCAACAATGTTGTAGTATAGGTTGGGATCAACAACACTATTGCTGAAGCCCAAACTCATCAAGTATCCATCAATCTTCTCATACCAAGCACGAGGTGCCTGCTTTAGTCCATTCAAGGCTTTCTTCAACCTGCAAACATGAGACTCCTCATGTATCACGAATCATCTAGTTGCTCGATGTAAACTTCTTCTTCAATTTCTCCATTGAGAAAGGTTGTCTTCACATCCATCTGATGTAGTCTCCAACCCATGGATGCGACAAGGACAATAATCGTACGGATGGAAGTGTATCGGGCAACAGAAGCAAATGTCTCATCATAATCTATTACCTCCACCTGAGAGAATCCTCTAGCCACAAATCTCGCTTTGTACTTCTCGACACTTCCATCAACTACATGTTTGATCTTATAGATCCACTTGGAAGTCACTATAGACTTCCCCTTCGGTCTCGGAACAATATCCCACACATCATTCTTCATGATGAACGGATACTCTTCGATCATGGCATTTTGCCAAACCAACTGACCTGCTGCTTCTCCATGACAAGAAGACTCAGTATCAATGATGTGGCTCATAGCAGAAACATAGCTCTAAAATATCTATGGTCTCTTGCTCTCTCGGATTGTACCACAAGAAGTTGCATGTCCCTCTGCCTTCGACAGAGTCTGTCGAGCCCATGCAGGCCTCTTCTGGCCTACTGCAATGTCTATGGGAACACCAACTGGAGCTAGGGAATCAACTCGATCAATAATTGTCTCCCTTTGAACTATTGAAGGGGGAGAAGGTAATGTCTCTTCTTTCTTCCATATGAGATTCTCTAGATCTCCGAAAGGCTATCTCTTCCACAAAGGTGACATCTCTGCTAACCTCGATTTGTCTCTGACCAAAGATGTAGATCCAGTATGCCTTCGAAGATTCATTGTACCCCACAAATGTACCCTTTCTTCCTGAAGGGTCTAGCTTGGTTCTCTTTTCCTTGGGTACATGAAAGTATACTGGACACCCAAATATCCTGAAGTGTACTGGGTGACCAGTATACTTGTAGAAAATTATTTTTAGATGAGAAGGCAAGCCCAAGAAACTCTCTTGGGTTGCTTACAATGCTTGAAAGAATTGAGAGAAGAAGAGGGTTTTGAAACCCCAACTTGGGAGGCTATTTTGGAGCGTTTTGAGCCCCAAAATGAGCAACACCTCCCCTTGTTTTGGTGAGAACCTGCAAAAAACAGCAAGCTAATGCTTGCTGGAAACGCTGCAAAAGTACTTGAAAATATTCAGAAATTTCTGTTAGTGTAAAACAGAAATTTATAGGTAAAAATCTGAACAGTAAATGTATATTTTTATGTTATTTTTAGAACATAAAATGTCTCAAATCAATAGAGAAGATGAAGAAACAGAAACAGAAAATTTTAGAGGCTAATATTGGCCCAACAAGTAGTTTTCCAGATCTGAAATCTACTTGTTTAAGCACCTTGGTGACCTGCAAATGGTGTCAAATTTGCTACAAAACCAGTCAAAAGGTGAGTAGATCTAATAACAAGCAAAATACTTTACTAGTTCTATTAAAACCACTTCACTAAAACAAATAGAAATACTTCTACTTATTTAACCAAGCAAAAGATTTTGTTTTAGATCTCTTAATCTAGGCTAAGCAACAAAAAAACACAAGAACAATACAATATCACCTTATTAAAAATAGCATAGCATCAAGAAAACTCCGCATGCCAAGATGGTGTTCCTCCAAAGCTTCCTTTATTCATAAAAAATCTGCATGCAAATACTTGGAGCAAAACTAGAAGAAATGGAAAAGAGAGAGAGAGAGAGAGAGAAAGATTTGGGCATAGTGGAGTTGCTCTGAGAAAAGATGAAAAATGAGGAGGGGTAGGCATTCTTTTATACTTGGGAGAGAAGAGAATCGATTTTGGTAGGCATTCTTTATACTTGGGAGAGAAGAGAATCGATTTTGGTAGGCAATCTTTTATACTTTGTTCGTCTCAATTATCCCACACAGGGGAACAGAAATTCCGATTACAAAAAGACGTGTCGAGGGAAAAAATGCCTAGTAGAACCGAAAATTCTTCAACTTTGATGCACCATCAGGGACATAGCTTTATGGTACATGGAGTTGACCCCCTAGTCGAAATAGGTGGTCAACAATCACCAAGTACATGTAGACGAGACTCTTTCTCTCAAAGGTCTGTAAGATGTTCTCTATATCCAGTCATGTGTCTGGAAGCACCACTGTCAATCAACCAAATATCACTATCAGTAGGAATAGTACCTGAGAGTGTTGAAATGAAGAAGAATGCTTCATCTTTTATGTCTTCATCTCTCTGAGGTGGTTCTAAATCAACATCTGCAGTGTATGCATGTTGTCTTCCTTTCTTCCTGGTACGACAATCTCTCGCAATGTGTCCATACTTGTCACATCTGAAACAATGAATCTTTGAAATGGATTTTCTATGTTCATGACCTGGAGCTGCTGAAGTTTTCTTGTTTTTGAATGCTTTGCTGAAACTTCTTTTATTTCTTTTATCTCTCTTTGCATGAGAAGCAAGGACTTGATTGTCATTATGATGGGAGTCTTGCACGCCTCTAGCTATAAGTTTGGTTTCCTCCTGAGTGCAGTCTGGCCATAAACGATCAAACTGAGGTGAGTTTGTTCTTTCACTAATACTTTGAATGAATGGTTCCCAATGGCTTGGAAGTGCATTGAGAGTAATCATGACAAGCTCTCTGTCTGATATGGTTTCTCCAATGGCACCTAACTGATCTTTGATCTTTGAAATCTTCATGAAGAAGGTAGTGATGGCATCATCTTTTGTCATCTTGAGATTTTGAAGTTGATGCTTCAATGTAAGAGCTATGTTAGTGTTGTTGCTCTCAAACATGTTCTTCAACACACCATATATTTGATAAGTTGTCTTCAAGGTAGAAATGTGAGGTAGTAGATGATCTCTTACTGAGTAGATGATTATCTTTCTAGCTTTGACATCATATATCTTCTATTCGGCCTTCTCTTCATCAGTTGTTGTTGCTAGTAGAGTCTTTTCTACCAATCTCAATAGGTCACTCTCTTCTAGAGTGATGTGTAATCTTGACTTCCAGGCGCTGAAGTTGCTTGACCCATGAAGCATATCTTCCACCAAAGTTATGTTCCTCATGGCTTGCAGATTCTTCACAAACTCTAACGGCTAGGCTTGAAACCCTAGCTTCAAAAAACCTGACAGGTAGGCTAGGCTAGAAACCCTAGGTTTCATTGTACTTATGACTGCCAACAATAAGCCTTGGAGAGTCAAAAGAACCCCAGTGAGCTACAAAATTCCTCAATGACCTGCAAAAACCCTAGAGGCCAAAATCTGCAAAAACCCTAGAAACCCTAGGGCCCAAAATCAAAACTTCTTCAATTTTCGATCTAAGAGTTGCAGGTGATGTGCTGGACTAGGTCGTACCTGTCTATGCAAAAAATAGGCCCAACGTTCCAAGGGAAGGTGCTAAAACTAGCTTGACAAAGAAAAGGGTAAGGGTCGTTTTTGCAGTTGCAGCAAGAAGGTGACAGCTAGCTTGAAAGTGTTGGAGTAGCTTGTGTAATGGCTCTTCAAGAACACTGCTCTGATACAATGTTGAATTTTTAAGGTTTGGCTCAAGCACAAGTAGTTTCTTTTCAGTTTAGCATGAACTTGAACCATAAACAATGCAGCAACAAAATAGCTACAGTAACCAAGATCACAAGAAGAATAACCATGCACAAGACACAAGAAGTTATCCTGGGAAAACCCTTCTCAAACAAGGGAAAAACCCAACAATCCTTTGCTATAGAGTCAAGAGAAGATCACAGTTACACCACAAACCCTAGCGCACACAAGAGGGTTCTCTATGACCAAGAAAGATTGCGCAGGAGAGAAGTGCGCAACAAATTACAGCTCTCCAAGTATGCGTTGAGTGAGAATGAGATATGATCCACAATGGGGATGTATCTCTCCTATAAATACATAACCTAACTCATCATTAGATGTGTCTATTGGCACAATAGGGCCGACTTGTACAACTCAATAATATAATTAATATTTTACACAATATTAATTATCGTTACATGGTGGGGCCAACTTGTACCCTTCACAATACAAAATTAGGGTTTCACAATAATCTTACTCTTAGAAAATATAGCAAAGGATCTCCCACACATCCTCTAGTGCTCTGCCACTAGGGACAAGTCCACATGTGCTCAACCACAGGGACATCACTCTCAACAGATTAACTCAACTAAATCCATAGGAGTACGATTTGAAGAGCCATCTCAAGTTGATTCAACTAAGTCCATAGGAGTCCGACAAGAGACCATCTCAAGTCATCTCAACTCAGTCCAGGGGAGCACGATAAGAGACCACACACATCATCTCAACTCAATCCAGAAGAGTATGACTCACCCATCACAGGGGTGTTCTCACAGATCATCTCAACTCAGTCCAGAGGAGTACGATCTGGAGAATGTCTCATGAAGTTGCAATCATCAACACTAGGAAGGTCCATTTATATTCCCATGATACAAAACTTTATATGGTATACCCTTGGATAATGGCATTTAAATGGAGATGATTTTGTATTATTTTATAAGGGGGTTTTTCACTTTATGATTTCAGGTGGTACATAGGGCCACCCCTATGTCATTAACCAAAGTAACCAAAGCTATGTTATGATAGTGGGGTTCATGTATTAAATGTTATAAGGAGCCAATCCCCCTTTTTATAAAATTCACCCATGTGCTTTAAAGGGCACATATGTGGAGGTGGGAAATTATTTTTTAATGAGCTTTTAATGTTTGTGTATGAAGGTGGCCATAAGCATAATATGAAGGGGGAGTTTCATGTAAAAGCATAAAGTTGGGGGCCGTCACATTAATTTAAGGGCCCGTAAACCATATTTCCTATGGAGCCACCTCCTCTTGCAAACATAGCATATGATGAAAATATATTATAATCCCTCTCTCATGATTTCAAATTTTTATTCATAAAAGGGGTTGTCACACATAGAGCCGCCCTCCTACCATGGCTACCCATTTTAACTTGGAAAATGTAAGAGGGAATCGAGGCATGGTTATACCAATGGAGTCGCTTAATACATGCAAGTCGTGAATCAAAATTGTCATGTAATTTCATATGCCAACCGTATGGAAAGGGTGTTGCATTAAAAAGATTGTGGCACACAAAAAA
>JASDQU011027387.1:31831-42306 GCA_032191745.1 Picea mariana | reverse complement strand
GCTATGAGATTCCATGATAAGAAAACAAGCTATACACGTTGAAGAAAACATTGTATGGGTTAAAGAAAGCTCCCATAGCTTGGTACAGTCGCATAAATTTATACCTCACACAGAATGGATTTCAAACAAGAGAATGTGAGCCAACTCAGTACATAAAAGAAAATCCTCAAGGTAATATGTTAAGTGTTTTCTTATATGTAGATGATTTAATTTTTACAAGTGATTTGGCATAGGATAATTTAACTCAGTCATGAAGGATGAATTTGAAATGGCTGATTTGGGGCTTATGATATATTTTTTGGGTATTAAAGTTCACCAGTCCAAACATGGTATATTTATTTCTCAATCTAAATATGCACATGAAGTTTTGAAAAGATTCAATATGATAAATTATAAAGCAACCCCAACACGTGTTATAATAGGATTTAAGTTAAAGAAAGAAGATGAAGGATCTAAAGTGGATCTCCCACTGTTTAAAAAGATGGTAGGTAGTCTTATGTACTTGACAACAACAAGCACTGATATTATGAATAGAGTGAGCCTAATTTCAAGGTTCAGGGAAACTCTAAACGAATCCCATTGGATGACAGGTAAGACAATTTTGAGATATGTGAATGGAACAAAAGATTTTGGCATTATGTATTCTACCTCAGAAGATTTCAAACTTATTGATACACTGACAGTGATTGTGGAGGCAACATAGATGACAGGGAAAGTACCTTTCGATACACATTTCATTTTGGAATAGGTATAGTATCATGGGCATCGAGGAAGCATCCCATTGTGACTCTATCTTCAGCACAAGCTAAGTACATCGCAGCTACAAGTGTATCTTGTCAAGAAGTTTGGATGAGAAGAATGTTAAAGATTTGTTGGGGGGAAAATATGAAACAACGACAGTATTTTATGACAATAACTCCACCATCATGTTATCCAAGAACCATGTGTTTCTCAAGAAAACCAAACACCTTGACACAAGGTATCATTTTATAAGAGAATCAGTGAATAACAAAGAAATTTGTTTAGAATTTTGCAGGTCAAAAGAACAAGTTGCAATATTTCAGAGTGTATGTCAATTCAAATTTCTGATGTAAAATTTTGTTTTTTGTAGGAGTTCAATTATTGAGCCAATCTGTATCTTTCTCGAGCTCTGTTAAGTACATATAAATCAGTCGAAATTTATTGTTGTATTAAATGTTTGAATTGGTTTTACTTATACAAGAAGTTGCAATCTTTATTTATATATGTCTGAGTCTGTAAGTAGTGGGAGCAGAGTATGTAATAGTCGATGAAGGTAGTCGAAAAAATTCTGAGAGCACAAGCTCTGTGTGTTTTGTAAGTTGCCTTGGAATCTAAGCTCATCACATTATTGTAATCTAAAACCGCGCGCAGTACTGAAGTTCATAATACATTATTGTTAAGTGTTATTATCACACCACATAGTAAATATAGTACAGTCTACAATTTTACTGTGCGGTCATTGCAACTTAGTTGTGCAAAGTTTGTCTGCTCGTTGTAGATCCAAGATGTAATACAATTCAAAAAAATCTAATTTTTATGATGGGCAATTTATTTTACCTGTTTTAAATACTTTGAAATAACAAAAAAATATTTTTTGAGAAGTAAATATTGGATGATCCTTTTGGGACGTGTTGGAAGGCCATTAACCAACTCTGACGGGTTAAATTTTGATCTCTGATGAACATGTTGGAAGACAGTTCATGAACTGTGACGGGTTCAAATTTGATCCCTGATTCACTTTCATAGAAAGGTTACAGCTTCGATAAAAACCAACCATTAATATTTATTGGACCATGATTTTGATTGCTGTAACATTTTTTAATTCATATTAATTCCCAAGCCAGAGGCGGTGGCAAATAGCACCATCGCTATCATAGAAGGGTTACAGCTTCAATAAAACCATTAATCTCCATTTGACCATCCTTGTCACAAAAGGATCACAACTTCAATAAAAGTATTGAGCTTCGATTTACCTGTGACTCTGGTGGTTGCTGTTATCTACATTTAACATGATATGTATGAAAATGGTGGTAAAACCTTTTTTTGTTTGCGAATTTCTTTTTACTCTTTTTCAACCCTTCTCGTGAAAAAAATTAGCGTAAAGAGGATAAGACTACTATGTCCTCTTGTCAGTGATATTCTCATCCTTTGGATTATTATCCTCTTTGGTAGGAGACAAGCTCAACAACTCTCTCTAAATCCAAAATACATTTCTTCAGTTTAATATTCTTCTTTTTCATATCCACTGCAACAGATTGTGTCCCTGCAATTAAATGATAATGAATTTTACCTTTAACACCAACTTATGGAATTCACCGTCAGGAGAAATTCTTCGCATCATGTACATAGGTGTTCATTGATGGTCATTCATAAAGATTTCCCATTGAGATATATTGCAACTTCGGCAAGAGCTTGTATAACTGGTCCGATGAACAACGGTGGCTGCTATAAGAAGCTAAAGTCCCGTACTACACAATCCCATCCATCACAACATAGAATGCTGTCAAAACATTATTGAAAACGAGCTCATAGGTATGCAAATTTTGAATTTCAGTGAATCTCCAGTCCTATTGGAATACATGATAGTACATGCATTAGTTCAAGAGGTTGAAACTATATTCAAATCTAACAGAAACCATAAAATGTTGCAAATTTATGGAACTCATCTTACATCGTTTCCGGGAGCCTGAAATATGGAACTGATCTTACCTAGACTCAGGGAACTTGTATTAGCTGGAGAAAATGGGGTTTCCATAGCATGTGCTTCGTATCGTTAGTGAAATTACTACAACAAAAACAAAGTCTACCCTATTCCTATGACAATGAAGCTATGGTTTATTACTCACTATAGGTTTAGATCCTTCGGTTGAAATCTTCTCAATCTATATCTTCTGAAGTAGATAAGTAGATATAACATAATCTCAATCTATATCTACTTAACTTATCTCAATTTATATCTACTTAACTAAGTTTGCGTAAACGTAGATCTCACGAACTTGAAACTTGCAGTCTCACAACTAACTTACTTATTGATATTGTCAAACATATGTTACTTGTTGTTTTGACATGCAAAATTCTAAACAATTTTTTTTATATGTACTAATTTTATGATAAAATGATACCTTGTATCAATGTACTAGGTTTTCTTGTCAAACACATGGTTCTTGAATAACATGATGGTTGAGTTGTTGTCAAAAAATACTATAGTTGGTTCATGTTGTTTTTGTAACAAATATTTTAACATTCTTATCATCCAAACTATAAGCTGCGATTTTAGTTGCAATGTACTCGGCTTCTATTGAGGAAAGAGTTACTATGAGATGCTTCCTTGATGCCTATGACACTATAATTGTTTCAAAAATGAAATGTGTACCCAAAGGTACTTTTCATGTCATCTATGTTGCCTCCAAAATCACTGTCAGTGTATCCAATAAGTTTGAAATCTTCTGAAGTAGAATTCAATATGCCAAAGTATTTTGTTGCATTCACATATCTCAGAATTCTCTTTCCTACCTTCCAATGTGATCATTTTGAGTTTCCATGAACCTTGAAATCAGACTCTCTCCATACATAATATAAGAACTTGTTGTTTTCAGATACATACTACTCCCTACGATTCTTTTAAACAGATTGGGATCAACCTTGGACCTTTCATATTCCTTGCTTAACTTCAATATTGTTATAAGAGGTGTGGGGATTTTTTGAAATTTATGACATTGAATTTATTCATAACTTTATGTGCATATTTAGATTGTGAGATAAATATACTAGCTTTAGACTGGTGAACTTCAACACCCAAAATATATCTCATAAGCCCCAAATCAGTCATTTAAAATTCATCCTTCATGATTGATTTAAATTCTTCTATGCCAAAATCACTAAAAATAAAATCATCTACATATAAGAAAACAATTAACATATTACCTTGATGATTTTATTTGATTTACAATGTTGACTCACATTCAGTTCTTTAAAATCCATTTTTATTTAGGTAGGAATCTATGCGACTATACCAAGCTCTGTGAGCTTGTTTTAGTCCACACAGTGTTGTCTTCAACTTGTACACTTTGTTTTCATGTCCTAGTACCTCATAGCCTTGTGGTTGTTCCACATACACTTGTTCTTCTAAATGTTCATTCAAAAATGTTGAATTTACATCCATTTGATAAATGGGCCATTTATTTTGCGTAGCAATCGCCAACACAATTTTGACTGTGTCCATGCGCGCAACTAGTGAAAAAGTTTCATTGAAGTCAACTCCAGGTTGTTGTGTAAAACGGGCCTTTCTTTGTGCTTCTTCACATTTCCATCCACATCTTGTTTTTTTTTGTAAATCCATTTGACACTTATCACATCCTTGTATTTAGGTACATATACCAATTTCCATGTCTGATTATCTTCTATTCATCTGGTTTTTTCATCCATGGCTTGTGCCCATACATCATCTTTGACAACTTATTCAAAAGTTAGTGGATCATCTATTTTTGAAAACAGAAAAAAAACTTAAAATGAATTTGCTATGTCAACATTATAGATGTCGTACAGACTTCTTGTTTTCCTTAGTAACATACTTGCTGACATTGTAAAACTAGTTGGACTTCTTGTTGGAGTTTGTTACGCTCTAGGTGTGGTCTGTGCACGTGTAGATCTCACTGGAATAGTTTGAGATGAAATTTTTGTCCTAGTTCCAAGAGTGGAAGGAACTGCACACTTATTTTTACATGGTGTTTGAATCACTTCTTATTATGTCATCATGCTCAATAATATCAAAAAAAATTATTGTTCTTTCTATGCTTCCATCCCATGCTTCATTCTCCACAAATTGAACATTATGACTACTTATAACCTTTTCTTGCAATCGAATCATATAGTTTGTATGCTTTTTTGTCTTCATAATATCCAACAAATATACATTTTTGTCCTTTTTTATATAACTTCCTTCTCACCTCATATGGAACATGTGCATATGTGATGAAACCAAAAACATTTAAGTCCACCACATTATGCTTCATATGTGTGCAATATTCTTGAGGAACTTTTTTTTAACACTCTTTGTCAGACATATGTTCATGATGTATACTGCACTTGCTACTGCCTCAACTCAATATTCATTTGAAAAATTTTTAGTTGCCGACATACTATGCACCATTTCTATGATGGTTCGAATCTTCCTTTTCGTGACACCATTTTGTTGTAGTGTATACTGTGTACTGAATTCTTGTAAGTTCCATAAAATTTACAAAAGTTTTGAAATTCTCTTGACACATATTCTCCACCTCTGTCAGTTCTAAGAACCTTGATGTAAAAACCGCTTTCCTTCTCCATAAGGATTTGAATTTATGAAAACAACCCAATGTGTTAGATTGATCTTTTAGGAAATAAATCCATGTTTTTCTTGAGAAATCATCAATAAATGTAAGAAAATATGAACTTCCTCCTATAGATGGTATTTGAATTGGTCCACAGATATCTGAATATACAATTTCCAGTGGATATTTTTCTCTATATGACTTGCCAACTAGAAATTATTCTCCGTGTTGCTTTCAAAAGATGAAACCCTCACATATTATTTCTGGTTTTTCAATTAATGGAAAACCTTTCACCATATCATTTGTGTGTAGAAGCTTCAGAGCTCCAAAGCTTAAGTGTCCAAATATGAAATTTCATAATTGAGAATCGCCCTTCACTTCATACTGGAATGTTTCTTTCATTTTTGTGTCACTGTCTTCTTTTCCATTAAAACTGTGTGCACTTACTTTTCCTTCCTTGCAATTGCGCAAACTTACTTCTTGACTTTCTTCTTGAAATACAGTGTCAGGCTACACATATTTTGCTTCACTGACAACTTGCATTGTTTTTATCTTCATAGTAGGCTTCAATGTTGTTAATGGAAACATTATGTTGCTTGTCATATGAATTCTTGGAATAAGTGGAGTGCTTGGATATCTGTCCATAATCACACAGTGATTATTTTCCGTATAGATTCTGTTTCATTTCTATAACAGTTGTCATGTGCTCATGAAATTATGTATTAATCCAGAAACATAATATACATCAGGCATAGATTTTTCCTCCCACTGCTTAGTTAAAATGCTAATATTTCCTTTGCCTAACACACCGACTTGGATATCGATTCCAAGTGTAACTTCAGTTTGGACTCACTGATCCAAACTAGAAAATAATTCTAAGTTTCCTGTCATGTGATTACTACACTATGAATATAGATACCATATGTCACATGGAATTTCTTGATCAACTTTGCATTCAAATCGAGAAATTATAGGCATTTTTTTAGCGCGCACCATAAACATAGGGTTGGAGGGATTATTTGTGTTGTTTGAATGATCTTGGCCTTCCTTGTTTTGATTATATTGTCTCTTCCTGCACTCATATGCATAATGTACATAGTTTTTATAGTAATGGATCTGAACCTTTGATTTATCAAATTTCTGATTACTTGACTGATTGGTATTTGGATTTTGACCTCTTCCACTAGTATTTCTAGGACTATACTGTGTCCACCTCTAGCATAACTTCTTCCTCTTCCTCTAGAGTTATCTCTCCCTCTTTCTCTTCCATAGATTATAGATGAATCCATGTAAAATGCCTTCTCTAATGACATATTTGACCTATTTAATATGTGATCATGATTAATGAGGGAGGCTTGCAACTCATCTAAACTAAACTAATTCAGATCTTTGTCTTCTTCTAAGGTCACAACAAATGTATCAAATTTAGGAAGAAGACTCCTAAGTACCTTCTCAATAAGTTTTTTGTCCTCTATGGTTTCTCCATGAGACTTACTTCAATTTGTCAGACCAATGACATGGGTATAAAAGGAATCTACTATATGGGAGTACTTCATTGACAGATTTTCAAAATCTCTTCTAAGAATTTGTAGTTTTGAAGTATTGAATTTGTTCATACTTTAATAAGAGGTTTGTAGTATGTCCCATGCTTGTTTGGCTTGCTTTGTTGATGCAACTCTTGGGAGTATGCTTTCATGCATGACTTGATGTATGTAAGACAATGCCTTGTCATTCTTCTTCATTTGATCTTTCAAAGCATCCTTCTCAGCTTATGTGAGAGCATTGTATGCTGCCTGATTTGCTGGTTCCAAAATAACCATTCTTGATTGTCTCCCATACATCTTAACCCCGAAATAGTTTCTTCATGGTCAAGGACCAGAACTCACAATTTTGTCCAGTAAAAGTGGGAGGTTGCATATTTGAAGTAAATCTCATATCTACAACGTGGAGACAAACTCTACGCAACACAATTACTGCAAAGTGAAATTCTTCGTCACCGATCACTCAAGACTTTCCACGGAGTTCACATACTGCACGATTTAATGTGCGTTGTAATAATAACACTAAAAAAACAATTTCTTGACACAGAAACAACATTGTGCTATACTTTAACACATGAACTCAAAAATACAACATAACTTATAAATACTCATGAATTTGTCAACACGCAAAATAATTTATAAATATTAAGAACTTTGGCATTGCACGCTAATACATAATACAATATTCTGTCGAACTTTGACTGCAGCAACTTATGCAAATTCTTTACAAAACTAGAGCTTGAGCTCTCAGACTTCTTTGACTCCTCACAGCTATTGCTATTGCTAACTATCGACTTTGTTCTTTCTATTCTGTGTATCTATATCCACTAACTAGAGACTCAGACATATATAGACTAACACTGATACTTCCTATAGAAGCTAATTGACTCAAACATTTAAGATGACAATAAATACAATTGACTTCTATGTACTTACTAAAACTCAAAAAAGATAAAGATCGGCTCAATAAATAACTCCCCTACTTGTCGATTGAAAAAACTGAATTTGCTTAAAAATAGAGCTCACGAACTTGAAACATGAGTAGGCAAAACTTAAAGCTTACCCACTTGTAACTAATATTTCCAACAAACTTATTCAAGACCCCATTTGAAATCTCTCAACAAAGGTGACGTCAGTTGCAATTATTGTATTCAGTGTTTTCTCTCATCGGCAACATCTCCCCTAATACCACATCCATGAGCATCTCCACCAGATACTTTAGGTAACAGATCCGCCTGTTGCAAAGATGCGGGGACAAAGCCAAGGGAAGTATCTCTACCACTATCTCGTGAGTCGTATCCATATCCGTTTATTCGAAATCTAGTTCTGATTGTGGGTGAGAATTATAGGGGCAGAGCTAATTGCAATTCGTAAACACATTGTAGAAAATTTTAAAAACGAACTTAGAATTACGAAATATTATGAAATCGTTAAAGTTTGATATTAAAAGTAACCCATTTAAGAATTTTATCAGCCAAGTATTAGAATTGCGAAATATTATGAAATCGTTAAAGTTTGATATTAAAAGTAACCCATTTAAGAATTTATCAGCCAAATATAATGTGCTTCTAATTTACTAAAGTTAAAGATGCATTGACACAGGGAAATAGTCAAATTGTCACAATAAACACAGAGATAGAAAACAATGAACACAGTAGTCTAGCGACAAGGAAGAGGAGGAAGTAGAGGATATCACTACACCAGGAGAATTCGTAGATTGGAGGTTCAACCCATAAATGAGGATGAGGATGGCCATTGAATAACCAAAACCAGTACCAAGAGCCTTAGATGTGAAGAAAGTGGCGATCCTAACTCAAGGCAAAGCATAGTCAATCAAGGATCAGTCATAAGCTCTACTTCATTTGGGGAATCGAACCAAGTCTTTGCAAGCTTGTTGCAGCTACTACAGCAATCCCTACATAAGAATGTTTTTGGTGAAGGAGCAGTGCCAAGTACCACAATAACTCCACAGCTAAAGGATACTTCATAGACATCCAAATCTCTATAAACTGCCGGAGATCGTGGCGAGTTGCATCGACTGCATTGATCTAAGAAAGTGTGGAAGATTCAGATTCATAAGAATTCAACCGACCTCTAGAATTGGCCAGTACCACGGTTGGTACTTCGATGCCCTTGCCCCATGATACATCTTTTATTTATTTACCATAGGATGAGAGATCATAGATTGCAGCTGATTATTTCGGAGATCAATGTTTTGCTTGAGACACAACCCAGTACTCTGCACAAAGATTAAAAGTTGGCACTGACTCCGATAAGGAAGATGGTAGCTCAATTGTTGACTAAAACAAAAACATGCATATTGTTAGAATTTCTTTGCAAGAGGATCGGATCTGTCCCTCTAGTAAATCCATCAAGAAGAGCAACGATCACTAAGGAGTACCAAAGATCCCTAACCGTTGAGGACTCTGAGAAGACTCCATCAAGCCTACCTTAGGGGTTCACAATGTTTCAGTTTCTCCTAGAGGGCATCTATAACACAGGTGTTGTGTTGCATTCCAAAGGTTTAGGGTTTGCATTTGAGATGAGGAAGGAATCTACAACAAAGTCTAGTCAAGGGGTGCATATCCATTTTGTCGACTAGTGAGAACCTGTATTGGAGATCATGCTGACCTCCTTCTTTACAATAGAATACATGGATGTAGAGCATGACCGAGTCCAAACTGTGATGGATCTGATAAAGATATCAACGATGGAGTAGGCACAATTGGTGGTTTCCACGGCATTGAGATGCACACCCACCTGTAGAATAGGGATACTATCTATCGGATTTGTAATGCCATACTAAAGGACCAGGTGGACAAAGCTAACAATGAAAAGAAAGCTTATGCGCATTAATTTTCAGTAGATCGATGAATAAATGCCAAAGATACAAAGTCATATGGATTATCCTAGAAGGCACAGGAGAATCTGTGGACAGAAGCGTCGAATGATGGTATCCAAGGATAAGAAGCGTCGAATGATGGTATCCAAGGAAAGAAGCGTGATATGATGGTATCCATGATGGGGTCTGAAGCGAGCTAGAAGGTTGCGTCCTTGAAACTTGACAAGACAGTTATGAATCATAGACATATCTATCGATGAGAGTGATGAAATTACCAAGGTGAGAGCCATTTTGCCGCGCCAAACTCGATGATTGCAAGCCTAGGAATTGAGAGAAGAATATGACAAGTAAATGCGAAAAGAGAAGAATAATGAGCAGTGTAAAAGGAAATAAACAAAATTAGAAAAAAACAATATAGAATTAAGTACTGGTGGAGGCATGTATGAAAACGATCACAAATCTACTTGCACCTATGCTCATCCACGATCATGACAAGTTCAACAGGCTACACCGACTAGTGAGTAGAGGTCACACTTTGTGGACAAAATTGCGAAACTACAAAATCACTGCTGGATCAAAAGAGAAAGATATTGATGAATAAATGAATTAATGCAGGAAAGAATGTTGTTGTAATTGCCAATGCGGAAAAACACAATTACCATAAGATAAACAATACATATGCAAACAAAGAAGACACAGCAATTTACGTGGTTCACCCAAATGTTGGGCTACGTCCACCAGCATTGGTATCGGTTATCTTAT
>JASDQU011027387.1:5063-20686 GCA_032191745.1 Picea mariana | reverse complement strand
ATGGTTGGAAGGAATGGCAAGATTTTTTTCCTGAGAGACTATGCTTCCATGTCAAAGGTGAAGATAGTGATATTTTAGTTGAGGGAAAGTGCCTTGAACTAGTGGGGTAATATTGAGAGGAATTTGCACCTTACCCCAGACATTGTCTTGTGGGATATTTTTGAGGAGATTTTCTGGAGGAAATATTTTGTTGCTTACTATGAGGAACAATAGGTAGGAGCATTTCATGCACTAATTTAGGGAAACACAATTGTGGAAGAGTACGAGATCAGGTTCATGGATTTAGTAAAATATGTGTCATACATGGACATCGATCAACGACAAGAATAACATTTTGTGTATGGGTTAAACCCTAAGGTAAGGGCCATGGTACGGATGTGGAAACCATCTTCAACAGTTGAAGCAGTTAAAAATGATTGTTAGATAGAGGATCATATGAGCTTAAATGGAGGTATGAGATCAAGCATTCCACAAATCTTGGATTTGTGGGGAAGGCCCCTAAGACTTTCTGCTCGAGAAGAAGCTCTAGGAAACCTCCTTATGGAAATAAATTCATACCTAGAGAAGTACAACATATATTTGAATGAAAATAAGTGCATAATCCCTCTAATCACCAATGACACAGGAAGGTCCATGAACTTCTTAGGGAGCATCAAGTAGGGTCAGGGTCTCCAGGGGAAGGAACTCATTTTAGAGACCTTCACAGGGAATCACCTAGGTTCCACCTCGTGTTACTTTTTGGGGGTGCGGAGGACCTCATTACCAGCATGACTTTCCAGAGTCACAAGAAGAATTTGTGCATAGAGAAGGAAAGGCCCTAATGGGAAGAGAATGTAGTAGCCATTAGATTTATGCAACGGTTAATAACCACCAGGAAGAGAATCAATCCACTATGGTGGAGTTGTAAGGTACATTAAATCATTTCAATGTTAAAATTTTATTTTATTCTGGTGGTAAAGATAGTTTCATTTCACCTTGCACATTAGAAAAGTGTGGGTTGACAGCCTACGAGCATGATGTCTTTAAAAAAGTTGAGATGGCTTTGGGGGAAAATAAGTAGTAGGTCCTACCATCAATAATTTTCTAATACACCTTGGAGTGTGTAATATTAGGTTTAAGGTGTGCATCAATACTCTAGGGATGTATGAACTAATCATTGGGATGGACTAGTTATAATCCCATCGAGCTATGGTAGATTGTTTCACGAAAATGGTGCTTTCTCTTGAGGATGAAGGAAGGTCAATAGAGATCCACGATTTACGGAGGAGGGTGTCTCTAAAATTTATCTCAACCATGAATTTTAAACGTTGCATGAGGCAAGGTTGTCAATTATATGTAGTGGAAGTAGTCAATGAAGGGAAAGGACCCTCCATGGATCAATATCTAGTATTGTCGAATTTTAAGGATGTTTTTCCGAAAGAGTTGCCACAGTTACCTCGTGAGAGCGAGCTTGATTTTACCATTGAGATAAAACCTGGTGCAGAGCCAATTTCCAAGACACTGCACAGGATGATGACACCACAACTTTGTGAGTTGGATATGCCGTTGAAGGTACTACTTGACTTAGGGATAATAAGGCCTAGTGTTTCACCTTTGGGTGCACCAATAATTTTTGTCAAGAAGAAGGATGGTACATTACAACTCTGTATATATTATAGGGACTTGAACAATGCTACAATTAAAAATAGGTACCCAATGCCACAAATAGATGATCTCTTTGATCAAATTAAAGGAGCACCAATTTTCTCAAAACTTCATCTGTGATTAGGGTATCACTAGTTAAGGATTAAGGTGGACGAAATTCTTACAACTAGCTTTCAAAATCAGTTTGGGCAATATGAGTTCCTTGTAGTACCTTTTAATTTGACCAATTCACCAACAATATTCATGAGCCTTGTAACATCCCAAACCACCAACAGGATGGGAAATGCTACCAAAGACAACCTTTGCTTAGCCTTTTGAGCTCTAATACCATATTTTAACATCCTCGACCACCAACAGGTCGGGCAATGCTACTATGTGGAGCATTCTCATAGTTATATATATAACATGCATATTAAATCTAATTAACATATTGTTCTCAACGATACAGAGTGATCATAGGTTACTGCTAATTTACATTCTCAAGGAAATTAATAATAATCCATATGCGCAATAGAATACATGATAGAATATAAGCATCATAGGCATGAAAAACATAATATTAAGCACAAAATGATACTTATATTTGAAACTGTAGTAATTCCACCAACTGTGTGCAGACCTTCCGCTAACCTCCCAGCCTTAGACCACGCTGCTCATCACTCTCAGTAGTAGGTCACCCCCGAGCTGGGACTAAGCTCCACAGAGCATGGAATCCTAGGCTAGGCAAGGTCAATGAAAGACACACAGTTACAAAGTAAGGATTCTCTCCCATGAGTCACTTACACCCACCACTCATAGACCCTCATTCCCCACATGCTTCTCCTACCCCAGGAGTATACACCTTCACAGTCACCCGGATAGTCCTTCAGCTTCTAAACCTCCCTTTCCTTGGGCTTCAGCAAGAGACCAAAATGAAATTCTTCGAGATATATGGCAACTACAGGACCCCTTCCAGGAGTTCTCACTTCCTCTGTGCACTCTCTCACCTGGAGAGAGTCGCTCACAAGTTTGGAAACCTATTATTTTGACCAATTCCAACACAGTGAGGACAAAACAACAAGGCTCAATAATGCACAGTCAATGGTAGCAACCTCACATGGTCAGGAACTATGTGGCCACAACAACCCACTGGGATAGCACAACACGACTCAGGAAATTTCAGGTTTGTCAACCATGCAACACAGGACGGGTTCATGGTTTTGGTTTTGGATATGCGTTAGGGTGTACAGATATCCCATGTAGATACTTAACGATTTAGGTAAGAATTCCCCAGAAAAAACAACAAAACAGAGGTCGATCATGGACACCCACGAGTTCAGACGGAGGATGGAAAATGGGAGGTCGAACCCCCAACATGGCTCCCTTCTCTGGTTTTAACTACATGTGCTCAGGTCGAGACATGTCTCCCTAGGGTTGCAATCTCCCCATTTTGCACATGTTCCCCCTTCTAGGAACTTAGGATAAAACTTAAGCATTTACACAGGTTTGGAATAATATTTAATTATTATCCCCAAGGTCTTAAGATATTAAGATTAACCCTTATCCCAACCTTTCAGCCCCCTCTCCCTTACCCAAAATTTGTGGAATCTTAGTCCCCCATCACTCGTTCATTGTGGTCGGTCCACACACAGAGATATT
The DNA here is from genome assembly GCA_032191745.1 of Picea mariana. Lineage (NCBI taxonomy): Eukaryota > Viridiplantae > Streptophyta > Pinopsida > Pinales > Pinaceae > Picea > Picea mariana. The sequence continues at coordinate 17,404 of JASDQU011027387.1, read as the reverse complement.
TTTATAATAATAATGTGCATCATTACATGTAAAAAAATCAGGCTCTTGGCCTTCAACACTTAGGCTTTCTGGCCTAATAAACAAATAAGACCACCATATTATATAAACTTGGCTCACCAGCCTATAAAACATAATTACAATTCATAATGCATTTGGAGCATGTCCTTGCGGTATTACAATCCCCTCCCCTTATTTTTGCACTTCCCTCAATGCAACTTTCACACAATATTAACAAGATTTCCAAAATCTTCAAAAAGATGTGGGTATTCTGCCTGCATAGCATCTTCATGCTCCCATGCCACATCCTTAGGACCGTACCAGGTCCACTGGACCTTTATAAGTCCTATGTCTCGATTCTGGAGTTCTTTGTTTTTCCGATCCAATATCCGCACAGGATGCACTTGCAGGACACCTTCTTGTTCCACCTAGATCACATTCCAATCAATCACATGATTAGGATGAGGTATATATTTCTTAAGTAACCAAAAATGAAACACATTATGTACATTCATGGATGTAGGTATTGCAAGCATATATGCAACTGGCCCAATCATTTCTACGATTTCAAATGGCCCACAAAATCTGGCTGCCAACTTGGAACCGTTTCCCAGCCTCGGGGAACTTCTATTGTATTTTAATTTTAGAAAAACACGATCTCCCACTTTAAACTCTCTACAGCTTCTGTTTTTATCAGCATAACATTTATGTTTGTCTTGGGTAGCTTTCAAATTATGATTAATTTTCAGCATTTTCTCTTCCATTTCCTTGAGAAACTCTAGCCCAAATATCACTCTATCAGTTGGGTTATCCCATCTTACTGGAGTATTGCACTTTCTGACATAAAGTGCTTCAAATGGTCTCATCTTCAATGATTCTTAATACCCATTGTTGTAGGCAAATTCTACCAAGTGTAGGTAGTTTTCCCATTTCGATGGTTTGTTCATCACATACATCCTCAGTATGTCTTCTATCACTCAATTCACCTGCTTTGTCTGTGCATCCGACTAAGGATGATAGGTTGTACTAAAATTCAGATTTGTTCTAAATCCCTTGAATAACCCTTTCCATAAATTTGAGGTAAATTTTGGGTCTCTCCAAAACACAATTGTCTTGGGAATTTTGTGCAATCGTGCCACTTCCTTCCTAAAAATATCATCAACCTCTACTACCTTGTGAGTAGCCTTTAATGGAATAAAATGGGCATATTTCATAATCTTTTCCACCACTACCATAATTGAATCATGATGCTTTCATGTTCTGGGAATCCTCGGATGAAATCCATTGTCACCACTTCCCACTTCCACTCAGGAATGGGTAAAGGTTGCAGCAATCCAGCTGGGTGCCTATGCTTAGCTTTAACCTTTTGGAATTACATACATTTGGCGATGTATTCTACAATCTCATTCTTCATACCTGGCCAAAAGTAATGGTTCTTGACTGCTGCCACAATCTTCTGATATCCAGAGTGCCCATCATAAGGCACATTATGCATTTCTCTTAGAATCGCAAGTTTCAAACCATAGACATTAGGCACATAAATTATGTTCTTTTACAGAAGTATTCCATAAGTCTCTAACTTATAATCTTCCACTCCTTGTGGCATCTTATCTTTTTGTAGATTCGCTACCAATTCCCTGTACTACAAGTCTGCACTTGCAGCTTCCAAAACTCTATTGGTTTGATACATGTTAATGGCTATAGAATGTAATTATTGTACTTTCTTTCCGAGTGCATCAGCCACTTTATTCTCCTTCCCTTTTATATGCTTGATATCAAAATCATATTCACAGAGAAATTCCAGCCACCTACTATGCCTAGCGTTCAAGGTTAGTTGTTCAAACAAATACTTCATACCATTATGGTCTGTTCTCAATTCAAACCTCCTTCCCATGAGGTAGTGTCTCCATTTCCTTAGAGTGTGAATGATGGATGCTAACTCCAAATCATGATTTGCATAGTTCATTTCATGCTCTTTCAAATTTCTGGATTCATAACAAATTCTGAATCCATTCTCACTGAGGATTCCTCCCAATCCTTCTTTGCATGCATCAGTGAAAACCATGAAATATTCATTTGGATTCGTGATCCTCAGAATTGGAGCACTGGTTCACAGTTGCTTCAATCACTGAAAGTTTTTCTCACAATCTACTGTCCACTAAAACTTCTTCTCCTTCCTTTGCAAGGAAGTGATAGGGTGAGCTAACCTTGAGAACCTTGCGATGAACCTTTTGTAATAACCAGCTAGAACCATAAAGGATCTGACTTATGTCACATTCTTTGGCGTTGACCATTCTGTGATGGCCTCAATCTTTTCAGGATCTACCGCTATCCGATCTTTCAAAATAATATGCCCCAAGTAATGGATCTTCTCTTGATAAAATGAGCACTTGCTCAACTTGGCATACAATTGGTTCTCTCTTAGCACCTGCAACACTATCCTAAAATGTTTTTCATGCTCTTCCTCTAACTTGGAGTACACCAGAATGTTATCCAGGAAGACTATGACAAACTTGTCTAGATAGTCCCTGAACACACCGTTCATCAATCACATAAAAACAACAGGTTTGTTTGACAACCCAAATGGCACCATTGTGAACTCGTAATGACCATACCTTGTTCTAAAGGTAGTCTTGTTGATGTCTTCATCCTTAATCCTTACCTGGTGGTATCCCTACCTAATCTATATCTTCAAAAATATCTTCTCATCCTTAAATTGATCGAAGAAGTCATCAATCCTCGGCAGAGGATACTTGTTCTTTACAGTTACCTTGTTCAATTGTCTAAAATCGATACACACTCTCAGTATTTCATCCTTCTTCACGAATAGAACCGGGGAAACCCAAGGTGACACACTTGGGTGTATGTACCCCTTCTTCAGAAGCTCCTCAAGTTTCAATTGCAGTTCTTTCAGCTCCTCATTCTGTAAGGATCTTTCGATACTGGAGCTGCTCCAGGCATCAAGTTTACAGAGAAGTCAATATCTCTTTTTAGAGGTAATTCCAGTACCTCCTGAAATACATCTTCAAACTCCTTTAGTACCACATCATCTCCAATACATGACACCTTATCCTTGGGTGTTTCCTCCACATGGGCTACAAATAATTGAAATCCTTTTCTATAGCACTTCGTTAGTTGCATTGCTGATATTTCTCTGATAGCAACAACTCTTGGAATTCCTTTGAATGTTTTCCAATTCCCTTCCTCATCTAGACAAGTGAATGCCTTGTTACGACAGTCCAGGATGGCATGTTGTTGGTCCAACCAATCCATCCCAATTAAACATTCATAAGATCCTAAAGGTAGAATGTTCAATTCAGCCTTCGTGCTCAGTCCATTCATGTCCACGGGACAAGACTTAACCAACTTAGTGACTTTCCTCTTGGTTCTTGTACCCAACTGCACTAACCAAGATTTTTCATGTTTTCTTCTTCATAAATGCAAACTTTCCACCACTCTAGGATCTATATAACTATGGCTAGCCCCTGAATCAATTAAAATAGTAAAGTCATGGTTGTTAATCATACCTTCCACTTCAATCATGTGTGACTGAAATTCAACTTTCTTTTTGTCTAGGGTTGAGTAAATACTTGCGATTCTACTGCCCATGTCCTCCATTGTTTCATCTTGCAGAACATTGTGGGAAGCTCTCATTTTATCATTTCTATGGGGGCAATCTCTATACCTATGGTTTTCTTTACAACCCCAACGCTCCATAGGTGTCTGTCTTGGAATTTGTCCACCCATTTCAGCGTTTGTAGGTTCTCTAAAAGATGGTTGTCCCTGAAGACTATTTCTGAAAAAGGGTGTCTTAGTTCCCTTCTTCCTTTGATCCATCTTAAATTTATTCTTCTCTTCCCAAGCCTTTTGAAATGTAGTCTTCTCTTTTTTTTGTTCATATAAACATTTCTCCCTCCTTATCGTTTCTTCCATAGTTTTTGGGTCATCATACTGAATCTTGTCACCAATGGAAGGTGGAAATCCACTTAGATATCTTTAAATCTTCAAAGTCTCATCCTTGATGAACGGAACATACTTCAGCAATTCCAAAAATCTTCATTCGTATTCATCAATGGTCATTTTGCACAACTTGAGTTCAAATAAATCTTTCATATTTCTATCATAATACCTTTTAGTCAAGTATTTCTTATCAAAATACCTCTTGAATTATTTCCAAGTGATATCTTTCTCTCTAATGTGTTGCACCTGCACAAGTTGATCCCACCACATGGATTCCTTTCCCTTCAGTTGATACATTGCATTTCTTCCTTCTACATGAGAGAAATAATTCTGCAGTTGGAAATATTTCATCATGCCAGGCAACCATGTTTCTGGATCTTCCTCCTTATATTCTCCATCAAACGTAGGAGGATTAATCTTATTCATTTCGACCTTCAGTTCATCCACTCTAGATATCTTGTGATTTTTGGTATGATATGGGCTTGAACTACTGTGTTCCCTTCTCTTAGAGAGACTTTGGGAGTGATGATGGTGTCTACCATCACTCCTTGATCTTCTCCCCTCAGAAGTTTGGTGACTCCCTTTTCTACTCGAGTCACTCTCCTTATCCAACTTATTTTCTATTCTCTCCAAACTCTTTAACAACTTTACGTTGAATTCACCTTGTTTTTCTTGAGTTTTCTCGAGATTTCTGCTATCTGCTCGGTGAGTTTGGGCATCTTTCTGCAATTTTTCAATGATCTTCCTCAGAATTCCTTCCTTATCTATCTCCTTTCTGTGTAAATTGGAGTTCGATCCTTCAAATCCCAAGTGGACTTCCATTCCTTCTCTTTCATTTTATGAACTAGAAGCATTCTTTGTCTCTTCCATTTCTTTGCACTCTATGGCAATTCTAATCGGTTCTGGCACTTGTCAAACTTATGCAATCACAACGTGCAGATAACCAGAATTTGTCAAACCATCTCTCCTTAACAAATTCCACACATTCAAAACCAATCTGATTTAAGAAAACGTTTTGATTTCATGAATCTTCCGAGCTTTGCTCGGCTCTATAACTTTTGAGTGATAGCCGCCTCTTTCTTAGTCCCCAATCCATGTGATCAAGGGCCATGACCAAACACTAAACTACTAGGTGCTACTCGGGGTTTCAGTCTTCGAAGATTTCAAATCACACACAACTATCTCTCGGAGTTTCGATTACTGATCTTGCGAAGTCGAGTGGATCAACGGTCTACATTTACCCATCATCCAACGACTGAAACCCATTGTGGTCTTTCCATCTTCAAAGTTTTTGGGACTTCTAGACTTCGGACCTTGGGAATTCCCACACTTGTTTCTTCCCAATCTTATGACATCCGAAATTCTGATCTACTTTTCCCTTCTGGCCCATGTAGTACAACTTTCACCAACTAAGGAGGTGGCACGTGGTAGATCTAGGAAGGTCCACTTCATCTTCGGTGCCGTCATCAGGTCCCACCCTGCTCATTTTTCATTTCAGATCTTCAGGCTTCGGAAGTTTGTGCATCCGCACATCTCATTTCTCTCGATTACCAAAATTCCAAAATTCCGATCTACCTTCTGCTTGATCCAATAGTCAAGGTCTTTTCCTTCGATATATGATGTAGATATTTTTCGGGACATTGGAGTCTTGGGCATCGAGAGTTAATGCACTAGCACATCTCGCTTTTCCTGATAGTCGAATCCTCGAAAGGTTTCCAGGATAACTCTCCTACACCTTTTCTAGATATGACGGTCGTGAGGGATGTCCTTTCCTCCCGAACAGATCCTATGGCTCTAACACTTCTACTGTTGAGCTCTCTTTCTCCCTGTGTCCATATACCACACTAGTTGTGGTATTACTATATCGCTACACCACCTAAGCTTTGTAACAGGACCAAGCAACCCCTTTCCACTTAGGAACATTCTAGGGTCCAGAAATTGGATCTTCCTCACAAAAATTCCACCTGAAACCTCGGATCTAATGACCACTTATCCGACCCATCCAGGCTCAGCGTTGAAACCTTGGGTTAGAACTCAAATTTTGTCTACTTCGACAACAAATATTTATGAAACTCTTTCTTCAACTTCCACTAACATGACCCATCCAGGCTCAGTGTTGTGACCTTGGCTCTGATACCATATTGTAACCTCCCCGGCCACCAACAGGTCAGGAAATGATACCAAACAAAACCTTTTCTTATCCTTTTGAGCTCTGATACCATATTGTAACATCCCTGGCCACCAACAGGCCAGGCAATGCTACTACGCGAAACATTCTCTTACTTATATATATAACATGCATATTAACTCTAATTAATAGATTGTTCTAAACAATACAGAGTAAGCATAGGATTACTACTAATTTACATCATCAAGTACATTAAAAATAATTCATATGCGCAACAAAATACATGATAACATATAAGCATCACAGGCATGAAAAACAAAATATTAAGCACAAACTGATACTTATCTTTGAAACTGTAGTAATTCCACCAACTGCGTGAAGACCTTCCATGAACCTCCCAGCCTTAGACCGCATTGCTCATCACTCTCAGCAGTAGGTCACCCTCGAGCTGGGACTAAGCTCCACAGGGCAGGTAATCCTAGGCTAGGAAAGGTGAACGAAAGACACATAGTTATAGAGGAAGGATTCTCTCTGAGGAGTCACTTACACCCACCGCTCACAGACCCTCATTCGCCACATGCTTGTCCCACCCCAGGAGTATACACCTTCACTGTCACCCAAATAGTCCTTCGGCTACTAAAACTCCCTTTCCTTGGGCTTCAACAACAGACCGAACCAGAAGTCTCTAAGCTCTATGGCAGCTATAGGACCCCTTCTAGGAGTTCTCACTTCCTCCGCGCACTCTCTCACCTAGATATATTCTCTCACAGGTTTGGTAACCTGTTCTTTTGACCAATTCCAGCACAGTGAGCTCACAAAAACAAGGCTCAACAACGCACAGTCAATGGAAGTAACCTCACATGGTCACGAACTGCATTGACACAAAAACCCATTGGGATAGCACAACACGACTCAGGAAATTTCAGGTTTCTCAACCATGCAATACAGGATGGGTTCATGGTTCTGGTTTTGGAGATGCATGAGGGTGTACATATATCCCACGTAGAGACTTAACGGTTCAGATAAGAATTCCCTAGAACAAACACTAAAACATAGGTCTCTCATGGACACCCGTGAGTTCAGACGGAGGATGGAAAATGGGAGTTCGAACCCCCAACACGGTTCCCTTCTCTAGTTTTAACTGCATGTCCCCAGGTTGACACATTTATCCCTCAAGCTACATGCTCCCCATTTTGCACACATTCCCCCTTCTAGGAACTTAGGATAAAACATAAACATTTACATAGCTTTGGAATAATATTTAATTATTATCGCCAAGGTCTTAAGCTCTTAAGCTGATCCCTTCTCCCAATCTTTCAGACGCCTCTCCCTTACCTAGAATTTGTGGAAGCTTAGTCCCCCATCACTCATTCATTGTGGTCGGTCCACACGCAAAGATGTTTTTATCTTAATAATGTGCATCATTACATGTACAAAAATTAGGCTCTTGGCCTTCAACACCTAGGATATCTCGCCTAATAAACACATAATCCCACCAGCTTATATAAACTTGGCTCACCATCCTATAAAACATAATTACAATTCATAATTCAATTCAGGCACGTCCTTGGGGTATTACAAGCCTCATGAATGGTGTATTCTGAAATTACTTAGACCACTTTGTATAGGTCTTTCTGGATGATATCCTCATCTATTCCAAGAGAGAAATATTACATGAGTAACACTTGAGAGTGGTGTTGTCATTCATTAGAGAGTACAAATTGTATGGTGAGTTGTCAAGGTGTTATTTTTAACAGAAGGAGATTCACTATTTAGGTCATATCATTTTCGGTGAAGGAATCTCTATGGACCCGGAAAAGGTGAAGGCCATTATGGAATGGCCAGTGCTGAAAAATTCTCATGAGATGAGAAGCTTCATGGTTCTATTTGGTTATTATTGGAGGTGTTTGGAAGAGTTCTCTAAGACATTGAAACTCATCACCACCTTGCAATGCAAGGGGGTCATATATGAATGGGAAGAGGAATGCAATATTGCATTTATTGAGCTTAAGAGGTTACTAACTAGTGCACCAATTCTATGATTTTCAAATATGGAAAAAGACTTCATAGTCTGCATGGATCCCTCAAAGTAAGGATTGGGGGCCGTGCTAATGTAGGATGGGGGAGTGATAGCATATGCATCAAGAAAGTTGAAGCAACATGAGGAGATTTACACTACTCATGATTTAGAGTTGGAGGATGTAATTCTAGCTCTGATTCTTTAGAGGCATTATCTAGTGAGGTGAAGCTTTGAGCTCAAAACAAACCATGAAAACTTAAAGCATCTATTAAGTCAAAGGGATATCAATGCCAGACAGAGGCAATGAATTGATTTTATGAGCGAGTATGATTTTGGAATTTAGTACATCAAGGGAAAGGAGAATGTGGTCATGGATTCAATGAGGACGGGACCACATGTATTATCCTTGTTTTCATTAAATTTTCATCTGAGGGAGAGAGTGTTGGGGAAACTTCATGGAGTTGACTGGTACTTAAAGGTTACTTCATCCCTCCAGAGTGAGAGACAGTTAGAACCCATGTATGAAGGATATAGCCTTGAATAAGATGGATTATTAGGATATCAGGGAATGATGTACATCCTTGAGGGTGGGGATATTCGTAACATCATACTCAAGGAATCCCATGGAGAACTTTACTATGTACATCTGGGTGTGAAGAAAATGTATGCAAACATGTAGAAGATTTTCTTCTAGTTAGGCATGAAGCGTGATGTAGTCCATTTCGTCATCAAGTGCCTTGAGTGTTAGCAAGTGAAGGATGATCATCACCACCAAGAAGGTCTCCTACAACTGCATGATGTTCCTATGTCCAAGAAGGAAGTAATTTCTATGGATTTCCTTGTGGGATTTCCACTCACATCACTGAAGCACAATGTTATTCTTGTGATAGTTGATAAGTTGACCAAAAGTGCTCATTTTATTCTAGTTAGAGACACTTATGGTGTCACTAATGTGGCACATATTTTTATCAGTGAATTCATCCCTCTGCATGGCTTACCCAAGAATATCAAATAGGGACTCCTGATTTTGGACAAGTTTGCAGTCAACCTTGGGAACTCAGTTGAACTTAAGCACAACATATCATCTCGAAATAGATGGGAAAACTAAGAGAGTAAGTTAGGTTATGGAGTACATTCTTAGGATGTATGTTATGGATAATCAAAACGATTAGAAGAAGTACCTACATTTGTTAGAGTTCTCCTACAATAACATTTTTCATAGCTCCATTAGAATGCTAGTCTATGAAGCTCTATATGGAAGGCCATGTAGAACATTGTTCACCTGGGAAAAGTTAGAAGATTGAGTAATAGTCGAGACAAAATTGATTCAAGATATGGAGGAAAATGTGATTCATATTAAGCAATGACTAAAGGGGCACATGATAGACAAAAAATTTATGATGATGCACATAGGGCTGAAAAAGGTTAGAAAGTGGGAGATCAAGTTTTCATTCATATCATGCATAATAAGAGTACCATTCAGTTCAGGAAGGGGAGAAAGTTGTCACCTCGATGCATAGGACCACTCAAAATCCAAGAGAGAATTTGACCCATTTCCTATCGTCTTTTACTTCCACCCCACTTTCATAAAACTCATAATGTTTTCCATGTATGTGTTCTATGTCATTATGTTTCTCACGAATCTGACAAACAGAATTGGAAGGAATTGCAGGTGTCAGACGTGAGAACCATCATGGTGAAACCATTACACATATTGGTCTGTAGGGTCTAAAATCTCAGGAATCATCTGGTATACCAAGTTAAGGTCCAGTGGGACAAGTATAACCCCTGATATGCTACTTGGGAGGACACAGAGACCTTACAACCAGATCATCCCTCACTTTTTTGACCACCTTGGAAATATGTTTCCCGAAGGTTGGGTGTATGTAATTCGACCTTTTGACTTAGACAACTAGAATTACTTAAGGCCTAATCATATTTTATTTTCTATTAACTGTGAAACTATTAATGATACACTTGAAATTTTAGACATATGGACCTATGTGAATGTGAATTCTATGAATTTTTATTGTTATTTGAATTATGATGGATATTATGCAACCTATTTCTAACTTGAAAATTTTGAAATTTAAAGTTGTTGGTACGTGGATACCGAATTTAGGATATGATTAAATGCATTTACATGATAACAATGAATATATATTGTATGAGTTTTTGATATAGACTAATCTGCAGGTCAATGGGCTATGAAATAGCCAAAGGATAATGATAATAAAGGGTTAATGTCATGAACATCCACTGAGAAACAATATGGTATGAATCTTTGTATGTGAAATTATGTTCGTTCAAATGCATTGCTATGATATGTGGACAAGTACATGTTTTTCACGTGGGGAGACTACCTGAAACTAAATATACGATGAAAAAATCCTAGTAACACAATGCCACTGTATGGTCCATGGTAGGGTGTTGACCCTAGTTCTATTAGGAGGGGTGGAGGCATTTCCCAATGTGTATCCTCTGAAACCTAGAGTCATGGGAGGACAGTGTTAGCTCACGCTCCCCTAGATGTGTGATGATGGCTGCTAGTTTCCTATTGGGGAAGATTGGTCAAGGGAGTTGACACTTCCTCTTATGGGTTCTATCTAGATTTAGGTTGATATAGTTGGTGATCCAAGATAGTCCAACAAATGAAGGATAGGGAAGGAAGATGGAAGTAGGTTAGGTAGGAAGGATGACTAGAAGTAGTTGAGAGTGTGTGGAGTTATCACCTTATGACGCAACCCCGCGCACCCACTCCTCGGAGCACGGATCGCTCTTACCAGGACCTTCTCTTCTCTCAGCCTGAAGAGTTCCAAGACTCTTCTATTTCCCTATCGGGAAATCTGCACCCACAGTTCTTTCCACACGACCCTCCTTCCTTAATCTATCGGAGGATCGGGACTTCGCGTCTCGCGAATTCCTTATCTATCTTTTGGTCTCTCGAATCCCCGAGACCCGGTACACCAGTCAACGCTGACTTCTCCCTTCATTGTCGGGACTTCGCTATATCATGCCTTCGCTGATCCTGACAATAAGCATTCAGGGTTCGAACTTCTGAGATCCGACGTGCCGAGATGCCGACAGCTCTCGATCTCGCTTCCTTGGAACTTCGTCACTCACGCAGCCAAATGACTCCTACTTCGACTCCCGATGCCCGAGACAGTGAAATGTCGATACCTCGTGTCACCTGCTACATCACCCCACTGTGGCCCACACTTATCCACATGATCGTCGGAACTTCGCGTCTTGCTATATCGCGTCTTCCTCTTCTAAGAGTTAGAGTCTTACCTTCCGAACTCTCGATATGACGATCCACGAGTAGAACCCAAGCTCCTCGTGATCCTAATTGACGGTTCCTGCCTTCCAAGCTTAGAACCTTTTCCGCTCCTACACTGTAGCCTTCTTGTCCCCACAAAATCCACCGATCCATGGCACTTCACGGAATCTCCTCAGAGAATTTCGTCCGTCCACTTCTCTTCTTGCTCAATCCACAAACAAGAAATGTCTTTCCACAAGACGAATTCGCCAACCTGCGTCTCTCCATTCAACCTGCTCACGCAACTTTTCTCTGTTACCCTTCAACAACCTTGAAGGCCTATCCCTCCTGAACTTCGACGACTTCAATTCCCTCAGGAAGAAGTTCTTGCACGCACTCCTTGCAGCAACTCTTCAAACACGACTAAGTGATGAAGCTTTTGATTCTGCGCACTCCTGCAGCAGAAATCTTTCAATCCCTTTGCTCAGAATCACAACTCTGAGTCCTTGTCTAGCCTGCGCACACCTTGCATGGCTCCGGTGCCTAATCTTCACTTCTGAGAACCTAGAACAAAAGTTATCCCAACTTGAACCCTGCAGTCATGCACTCCTTGGAGACAAATTCAACTGCACTCCTTGCAGGAATTCTCTGGTTCAAGCTAGAGAAACAATTGAAACTAACTCCTCGTTCTCACTGACTTCAATTTAACCATGAAATCACATACACAGCATATAAGAGCAAATGTAGGACAAGAAGCAAACATTCATGAGCATAATATCATCAATACACAAAGAATAACACAACCATGGAATTGAATCAAAGCTTTCCTATTAATTCAATATCTGTACGTGAGTGTTCTTCGTACCCTTCTCTGCGTGCTCTCTTCAACAATGTTGGCTTCATAATAATTTTACAATGTACAAAGGAGGGTGTCTATATCCCGTTTCCCTCTCGAGCTCTAAAGCTATCGAATCTAG
>JASDQU011027386.1:31917-42958 GCA_032191745.1 Picea mariana | reverse complement strand
ATGTTTCTAACTAAGAAGAGATTTGTTAGGGCATCATACATCTTCTTCGACAAGTCAAGATGGGAGATGTAGGGTATCAAGTGGTCTTTTATAGAATCCACTATGATACTCATGGCATTGATGTCAACATCTTTGAACTTCTCCATAGCTGCAACGTTTTGCAATTCCTTCTCTTTTCCTTCTTCAAACTCTGGCTTCACGATCTTTCCTTTCACGATATCCAACACTTTATTCTTGGCAAGGATCAGGTCAATCCTTGTCTTCCACGCTCTGAAGTTAGAGTCTCCATATAACTTGTTCTCAGACTTCATAGAGTTTAGTCATGGCTGCTTGACTTGGTCAAACCCTAGATTTGACCAAAAATTCAAACTTCATGTTTTGGCTTGCTGAGAGTATCAGGAGATGCGCTAGGCTAGGGCGCACTAATCTGTCTGAAGATTAGGTCAATCTCTTCACTTAAGGTGCCTCAACAAGAGTTTTAGGGTTTTTTCAACTGCTCCTGCTAGTAACCCTAGCGACAGTGTCTTGGAAGCTGCTACTACTAGTAACCTTAGCGACAGTTCCTCAGCGAGCTCAATATCCTAGTGGCTATGTTTCCTTCTAGCGTTTAGACTGAATGAAGGAGGTGTGGGCCCATAACCTGTTAGAATATAGAAGATTGTGTGCTCGTTTTACCATTAACGATACCCTCGTCACTCAACCATAGGCCGAAGCCACCCTCCGAGCACCTTAACCTTGACTAAGAATTACTCTGGAAGCAAACCCTAGGCTAGATAGCCAAACAAGGTGTAGCACATCTTCCTCCAAGGATAGCGCACCAACAATAGCTAATCAGATAGTCCAAACCCTAGCCAAGCGATAGTCCAAGCCAACACCCAAGACTGGTTGTTGCAGCAGCTGCACCTACAGCTCTCCTCCACACGTGCGCACCAAACTGGGAACTGCAGTTTGCACCAGTTGCTCTCTGCAATTCTGAGATGTGTCTAATGAGAACTGGTGCCCTGTATTTATAGTGGTTCTGCCAGATTTGCTGGGGTCGACTTCTCCTTCTGGATATGTGTCTGTTCAGTATATTATTATTATTTATGTCCGACTTCTTCTCTTGGAGGCTAATAACCTAATATAAATTATCTTCTTGAGCCAACAAGACTTCTAGGGTTATTAGCCAACTCATTAGGGTTTTCTCTTGCTTTCCGGAGTCTTCTATTCTCGTCAGGTTTACACATGGAGGTAAATACCTCCCGTAGCTACCATAATATTAACATGAAGTTCAGTCAGCAATTGGTGTTATTATTAGTTGTTTTGAAAAAGGATGTTATGGTGTCATTGCTTATTATATAATTTTGAAAATATTTTGCAAGGTTCCTCTTCTTTATATTTCAAAATTTAATTTTATTCCTCTATTTATATCCTATCAGGAAATAAGTCCAGTTGGCAATTGAGTAATAATGTTTATGATATAATATAAATTATGGAGATATTACAATTGTCCTCCCCAATTATAATAAAGATTTACTCATCAGTATCATCCCATAATTAATATCAAAATCAATATCATTACATAACTAATATTCAAAGAGAAAAAAAACCTTTCCTAAACTATAATAAAATAAAAATAAAAACAAAAATATGAAATTATTTCTTAGTAGTATTTACTCATCAATATAATCCCATAGTATTTACTCATCAGTATCATCCCATAATTAATATCAAAAGAGAAAGAGAACCTCTCATGAAAGTTGAATCTCCTCTATCATTTACAATACATAAAGAAAGTTACATTGTAACGTTAATTTGATGGAATTTAGATAAGTCTCTCTATGCCTTAATTGATGCAAATTATATATTTTTGAATTATTTTAATAAATCTATTTGAAAAATTCTTTATAATTGTTGTATATATGCCTTAATTGATGCAAATTTTATATTTTTGAATTATTTTAATAAATCTATTTGAATTTTTTTTTATAATTGTTGTATATATTTATTTTATTATAAATGTGAAGATGAAAATTAATTATAGTTTAATTAATTGATTTATAATTATTTTTATTTTTTAATTTAGAAAAATGTAAGATTCTTCAAATATAATTCAAAAAGTTAGTTTAATTACTTGTTACCAATATTATAATATTTAATTAATTGACCTTTTTTACTCTTATTTTTAAGAAAAAATGGTATTTAATTAATTGATTTATTTTTAATCCTTTAATAAAATATAAATATATTATTGACAATGTTATCAATATTATAATCACTTACAAATTACAAAGAACAATAATATAAATATATTATTACATATATGTCAGCATGCTCACATATATGTGAGCATGCTCACATCACATATATGTGAGCATGCTCACATCACATATATGTGAGCCTGCTCACATATATGTGAATGTGAGCCTGCTCGCTCACATATATGTGAGCAGATGTGAGCATGCTCACATATATGTGAGCCTGCTCACATATATGTGAGCCTGCTCACATATATGTAAATATATAATTAACCTTTTTTACTCTTATTTTTAAGAAAAAATGGTATTTAATTAATTGACTTATTTTTAATCCTTTAATAAAATATAAATATATTATTGAAAATGTTATCAATATTATAATCACTTACAAATTACAAAGAACAATAATATAAATATATTATTGACCATGTAATCAAAATTGTAATCAAAGGTGAAGTTGAAAATGTGAAGCCCGTAATGGTTACCCTTGCACTACGTTATAAATTTTAAGATAAAGTTAAAGATTATCTAATTAATTTCTCTAATATTTTATGATGATTTACTCGATGGACTTCTTAGATCTCTTCCTCCATATTAAAATGTTCAAAGCTTTTTGGCTTCCATGAAAGAACTTTTTTTAGTTCACAAAATCTTTAAGTTACTAAATTTCTATAAATATAATTTTCTATATTTTGCTTTTCGTTTTTCTGGTTTACAATTTTAAGTAATTTTCTGGTAGTAGGAAAGAAATTAAATTTACATTTAATTTTATTTTAAAGATTAAATTATGTAATTCTTTATATTTTATTTATTTTTCTTACCATTTAAATGTAGTTAATTACAACTTGAGAAAGAAAATATATATTCTTTTAATTTATAAAGATTAAAACATGAAACATGTGAAGCTAAATAATTAACCATATGATAAGATTTGATTTTTTTAATGGATTGAAATTTTAAATTTGTGAAAGTATAATATCTCAACCAATTAATGGCTCTTATATTTTGAATTTAAGATAATGAATTTCAACTTGAATTATATACATTATCATTCAGAACTTAAACAAATTATTCCTAAGTGCATGAACTAATCTTAATTCAATTTTCTCCCTAATGTATTTCTTCATGTCATCTCTTCTTCATTATGCCTCAATATAATAGACAATTTTAAGAGAACTAACATTAACAAACAAACCTCCTTTGATGGGGATGACATGCATGTAAGGAGGCACTGATGGCATTGGAGGTTATTCCTTCACCTCAATGTGCACCAGGTGCACAGTCCATTAGCTCGAGGGATTTTGTTGGATGAGTCAGACGAGAGATTAATGAAGTGTACGAAGAAGTTAATCCTCGCACGATGTAGGATGATGGGAATGTTCATGGCAACATAGATTTTTTTTTTTTGTTATATCAACGGGATTGGGAACTTGGAAAGCCTTTTTTAGATGCCACCCAAGATCGAGTCTGTTTGTTGCCACTATAACCGCTGGAGAAATTGCACACCTCGCAAGCACAACTCTTGAGTAAGGGAGGAATTTGAAAAAGGTATTGATTTCTCAATACTCTTAACCTTCACGCGTGTGATGGAGCTCGAAGGAATAAGGATGAAGCTAGAAGAGTCGTGGGCTCTTACTGTGCTTGGTCTATGATGTGGTCCTGATCTTTGGGTGACTCTACTAGCTGAAAATGGCTTTGATATTGAGTGGTTCAGGTTCAATTCCCCCCCTGCTTAGTGTCATTATGGCCCCTCGATTAAATCACTCGCGACGCTCTACAACTCGCCCCAGTCGCACAACTCAAGCTGTAATTGATGCAACAAATTTATATCATTGTTTGTCCCAAAAGAAGACTAGGTCACTATGTCTATCTTGGAAGAGGAAGTTTGGAGGTCAAAGCTTATATGGAAGATGAGGAGGTGGAGGCTCAAGTAGGAGACATTATTCCATACCTTGGTTGCACCAGGACCAAAAACTCCAATTTTTTTAAAACCCTTGAGCTTTACTAGCATACAAAAACTATGGTAGCTCTAGGTATGCTTCCTAAGGATGAGGATTTCCGCCAACTCAAGCATAGGATGGAGTCTCTAGAGGAGCATAACTCCTTGCTCATGGAAATGGTTCAGTGGTCGGTAGCACGTCACGGGGGTACCTTTCCGCTATCTGTGAGAGGTCATCGACACACTCGCTCTGCTACAACAACAACTTTCATGGATGACTCGTGGTCGAGCGCTCCCCATGTGCCCCCTTCCAATGGTTAATATGATTTCTCGTTCAAGTGGAAAAGAGTTGCCTGAGGCTACTCTTGCTCGGATTTTTAGGTGTCTTTGTTTTATTTACCTAGCTAGTAGATTTGATAGACGGCCTTTATCTTTGTTGTTACAAACAGTTTTAGCTATTATGGTTATCCTGGATATTTGGTCTAGTTTCCCTTCATGGACAGACCCTATGTTTTATTTCTTTTGGCTTGGTTAATTGCCTGGTATTCTTTTTGGACCTGAATTGCTAGCAAACATTTATGTATATACTGCTAATACATGAATATAATATATTACTTAAAAAAAAAACCATTAACAAACAAACCATCATGGCAGGGTAGAAGTATGCTCTTATGGTATTTCTTTTTAGGTTTATATACGTTAACTCTTATTTATGTTCATTTAAAAAAATGATCATAAGAAAAAGATAGCTAGAATGATGACAATGATGATGACCCCAATAACACTAATAAAAAAAATATTAAAAACTAGAAAAATCTAGAAAAAAATGCAAATAAATTAATTTACTCTAACCCAATTTTAAGTTACCAAATTTTAGCCTTGGCACTTATATGCTTGGTCTATATGTAATATGTAACATGCTTAGCGCACTTTTGGAATATGTTTTTTATTCCCAACTAAAATAAAAAAAACTTCAATATAATATAATATATATATATATATATATATATATATATATATATATATATATATATATATATATAATGGCATCTACCCTTGTTATCAAACTAAGTGTATTTCCACATAATTTATCATGTTGTTTTGTTTAGCAAAGAAAAATTCTAGATAACAGAATATAACTACATCCAAAGATAACATGATCATTTCCTACATTGATTTTGCTATTGATTTTTTCTATGTGCTCCCTTATATTTTATTTGATGTTAATTTTAGTTATATGTTGACTAGAGCATTAATATAATTGAATTTATTCATGTAAAATTTTTAATCTTCAACAATGTTTGTAATCTACGAGCAAAAAATTCTCATTTTGACACCTTCTTGATCCAATACAAATTTGATGATGTTGTAGATAAACCCATCAAATCTTAGTGTGGCCATTCAACTCTGTAATAAAAAATTCCACTCTTTAAGAGTGTTCTATCTTCTTAAATTTGAGATATATTTACATTTCATTGAGTCAATAAATTAACTCTTATACCTTCAATGTTCCTTTGTAGCATGAAACCTTTGCTTTTATTAATTTCTTGCTCTTTAACAATTTACTATTGCATCTCCTTCAACTTCCTTTTATCTATATACTTTTGGTTTTAATGCACTTATTTAATTTTTACATATTTTGAATCGAGTATATCTATCTTCCTAGTGCATACAATTCTCTTTTATTTTTGTTAATTTCTTGTATCGCATCCCCTTTGACTTCCTTTTATTCATCTACTTTTGGTTCTGATGCTCTTATATGATTTTTTACATATTTTAAAACTCTTATATCCATCTTCTTAGTGAGTATTATCCTCTCTTTATTGTTGTTTTATATCCCCTTCATTTCATTTCTTCCACTTTTGTTGTTCTCTAAACACCTCTTGTCAATGAAGTTCTCTTTTCCAAAATGCCAATAACTTGTTATGATACCAAGTGACACATTTCAAAAGAGGTGTTCTCAAATTCATAAATTCACTCATGCATTGACCTACAAATTAGTGGTCAACAAATAGTATCAACAACTTGTAGTCATAGATAAACATGCTTACACACATTTAGAACTAGTACACAGTTCCATGAGCTATATCACTTCTCAATAGAATTACTTATCAAAGTACATAATGTACAAATCAAAATATAGCTCTTAGGCCTCTTATTTGGCTATTGACCATTTCTCTACACAACTCTCTAGACTTGGCTCCACTCCTATCTAAATCTACCAACTCTTTTAATGTGTGTTGTAACTATTTAATCCCATAATTGTTCATCTATTGAATCTTGGTTGTCTATGTTGCTTTTCAACTTACTCCTCTTTTTAGATTCATGTTTGATTGTTAGGATCCCTATGCCTCTAGCGCCACTTTAGCATCCTTCTACACTACCTTCTTTTGGATTATTATCTTCCATGTCAATTTGTGCACTCATTCACTCATTATTCCACGTGCATTACTCTTCATCTCTAAATATTCTTGTTTCCACATTACAAAGTGCATCCATGTTGACTCCATTTGTTTCCACATTACAATTTGCATCCATATTGACTCCATTTGGCTTATCCTTTAGAGTTATTCCATCCTATGTGCTTGTTCTCTCAAGCTACCTTGTGTGCATTTTTGGAATTCTTCCAAAACTTTGTTATCAACTTCTTTTTACACACTCTAGTTATAGTGCTTGAATTATTTCTCCTCAACATGACTAAACTTTTCTTAATGCATTTTTTTTGCACTCATACTTAAATTGGCCATGGAATCACCTAAGAAAGGAATAAATTTTAGGGTTTCTTACCTCAACTTCTCTTCACAACTTTTCCTACCTCAAATCCACTTCTCTCCAACTTCTCTAACTTTAGGACATGCAAAAAGGGCACTTTTTCATGGTGAACAACATTAAAAAAATGTTTGTTTTGTTTTCGAAGTGGTTTTCTTTTCAAAAGTGGATTTGTTTCTCCTTTTTTAAGCTACCTAGTTCTTATATCAGTAATATACCAAAAATAGTACAAACATGTTTGGTTATGGCCTACAATTGGGGAAACCAAGACCACTACAAGTCAGAGAGGAACCATAGTTTAAAAACCAAATAAGTATTGCAACCTTCAGATATTGAAAACATAAAATCCTAAGTAGTGCTAATGACATACTCAGAAATAACATATAACCATTATAAAAGAGTAATATCCCTAAACTGAGCAAAAAGCAAGACATGGCAAATTTAGTTTGGTAGGTCTGCATGGTTGGGTGATGATTCTGTCATCCCTTTCTAAGCTTCATCTCTTGACAAGATGTCTTCTTCAATTAGGATCAGGTTGGAAGGTGTGCTCTCTAATCCTTGTGTGCTTTTCAAAGCTTCCATATTATCCATGTCATTTCCTTGGGTATTAGGAACTATGATTTCAATGTCGAAGATTGCTCTAAATACAACTTCAAATTTCCCATCCATTAAATCCAATTTTTGGATGGCATGTTGTTGGAGACCTTTTCCTCCACAATTTGGGCGAAGAATGCTTTATTGAGCCAATAAAGTTCCGTCAACCTGAAGATCTTTGTATCCTTGGTTTGAGAAAATCCTATATCATGGATCCAACCCTTAAATTCACCCTCAATTTTCTCTTTGGATAGCCTCTTCCTTTTGCAGAACTGATTTCTCCATTTAAGACATCTCTTACTTGACTTCAAAGGATAATCTAGTATGGAAATCCTTAGTTGCCTTCATGGGATCTTTCTCAGCTTTAGTTACATACTCGGGTAATTTATGGGGGATGGGAGTTTTTTTCTCTAATCTAGCCCTCGTGTGAGTCCCTCTCTTGCTAGATTTTTGTTTTTGATCTTTTCTTAGCCTTTCCATTTCCCCAAGCCAGAGAAGGAAAAGGGTTTCAAATAGCAGAGGTAGTGACTAGCAAAGCCCACAAGACTCTGAGGTAGACATGAATTATAGTGGGCGCAAACCAAGGGGAGAACTTGTTTATTAAACAGGAGGATGAAGCCCCACAATGAAAGTAAATAATAATTGCTCGGATACCCTTATTTATCTTTAAAAATTTCCCAATTTGCAAGATAAGAGCCAAAGTAATGAAACTAGTAACAGGTAGACCAGGAAGTAGAGGAAGTCAAATGAGCTAGCTGACTAGTGGAATCGGAGATGAGTTGTTGAGACCAGGTTTGGGTACGAGACTCCCACCATCACTATATGTCAGAGTTGCACCAGTTGCAGTGAACCCTGAACCTTCCCTATCAAGTAATGCTTGAAATAACCGTGTGCATGTTATGTCCATAATGGCACAATATTCTAGTCTTGTCATGAAATCACTTACAAGCTTGCAGGGTGAACGGGTTAGTTTAGGACTGAGTGTCGACCTTGTCCTACTCCTTTCCCCTTATTTCCATGATGCACCGTACATCAACATTCAATCCATCCTCCACTTGGCTCGTGTGAAGAGTTTTAGCCCCGACATATAACACCCCATTAAAGTGAGATTTGTTTCTCTTATTTTCAAAGAGATTCTTGAATTTTTTAACATCTTTTTGAAATTTTGGAACAATGAAGCATGGACAATAAATACTTAAATACTTGAATACTAGAAAACAATGAGGCATGGATAATAAGTTGACACCATATAAAGTGTATGAAATTGGACTTTATTTATTTATTTTAAAACATTGACAATTAGTTAACAGCATATAAATTGTTTACAAATAAGCTTTTTTGTTTTTTAACGGTTCTATGAACTTATGATAGAATGATATATTGGAGAGTTATAGCCAAACAATAGTATATCAATGTATTTTAATATGTACTTAACAAAATGAACTTGTATGCTTTCCATCATTGTAAGCATCATTGTAAGTTGTGTTTATATGTTATCAATCTTATCAATTTTATTCCAATTAATCACAAATAAGCTAGTGAAGTAAACGTTAAGGTGAATCAAGTGTATGCCATAGAAAGTCTTCAAAACAATACTCTATAAGTTTAGTTCCACATAATTCTCTTAGTTTATAGTAAATGGTTGTGTATATGCATGGATAGTCAAATGGCGACTAATTTAGAATTCATTCCTTTTAATCCTCTTTGTTTATGGTAAATGTAGATTTGTGTTGTAATCATTTCCATATATTTCATATTTTGAGTTGAACTTTCATATGTTTACATTACTTCAGATCCAAACTCACGACTTTATTTACAAATGTTTCAATATTAATTTTTTTTTTACTATAAATTCACTTATAAAACTACCCAACATTCTTTAATTTTTCTTTACTATAAATTCACTTATAAAACTACCCAACCTTCTTCACCATTGTTTTTATACAAGCATACCATTCTTATTAATTGAGTCTAGCTCAACGAGAGAAGAAATTGTTATCATCGCGATTCAAGTTCAAATCTTGTCCCTGACATGTTCACTCTTTGTGAGTCAATTATTTACTGGGGCTCTTCAATGAACAATATCTCACTCTTTCTTATGGGATGGAGAGTGGAATGAGTTACATGGAAGAAAAAGGTCTATCACTCTTCTTCAATTTTAATGTCAATTCATTTGTTTCTTGGGTTAAGGTTGTTACCATGGGCTAGTTCTAACTAATATTTGCATTTGACTCTCATCTAATGATATGGTCAATTTGCATTCTGTCTTTTCAATTCAATGGCCTTTATTTATTTTAATTGTATGCTTGCTTAAAACATATAAATTGATCACCATTGTATTCATGACATGTTACTTGCCAAAAAAATCCACAGGCATCATATCAAGATTCCAAAATTCCCTTCATTGTAATATTACTCCAGTTGCTAAACATGAGTACATCTTCCTGGTCCCCTAACTAGTTTATCGTCTCATCTAATATAACCTTAATTTCTTATAACAAACAAAATTCCCAACCTTAATTTAAGCATAAGTCTTCCAAATTCTCTAACTAATATTTTTTCATCCCTTCTATTATAACCTTGATTTCTCATAACAAGTAAATCTAGCTCAATTTCACTAACATATAATTTTGTTACCCTTATTATATGCTTTAATACAAAACCTTAACATCCTTGGAAAGCAATGTTATTCTAGAGTTTTGTCTTCCTTCCTCTTTGTTGGGACCTTGTTACATTAGCTTTCTAATTTMTAATTAAATCATCTTAATTTCTTTCAAGTCTTTATGATCTARTTTTAGTGCCATTTTCGTTCTCCCCTCCAAAGGTTAGTTATTTGCTCACTAATAGTAACATATCAATGATCATATAAACTTTTTTACGAGGGATTTCTTTCAATCTAAAAACATACCAGTTTAACTTAATATTATATACAAAAAAAAATTGGTTTTACATCAAAGAAACTAGTGTGGGCCTACCTTAAAAGAAACGGTATCCCCTACCAGGTGATTACAATCAAATTTTTAATGTTAGACATCACTGAGTTTTTCCCCCATGTGGTGATTACAAAAAAAACTCACTGAGATAATAGCCTACATTTATCCATGATAACAGAAAGCAAGAGAAAAACATAATCAAACCAAATATCAAGCACTTGGTGAGTGGGTAGTCTCCTCCTCCACCACCTCTAGATACAACTTTGTCTCCTTGTCCTTATCTTGGGTAGCCTATGGTAGTTGAGAGTCTGTATCCAACACAATGGGGTTGGTATGGGTTCCTGCTAAGTTGGAAGATCCCTCCACTTATTTCCCTTTATTTTCATCTTCTGGCACCTTTGAAACAATAATCTTGATACCAAAAACTGTCTGACACGTGGCTTCAAATTTTCCCTCAAAAGTTCTGATAGAATGGAGAATCTCTTGTTGTTATTCATTGTTATTCTCCAAGGCTTGGAAACCTAGAGTTTTCACTAACCAGTAGGTCTTTGTTATCCTGAAATACTTGC
>JASDQU011027386.1:3515-18646 GCA_032191745.1 Picea mariana | reverse complement strand
ACATTATGAATACAAAAGGATGTAGGCAGTGTAAGCATATATGCGACAGGACCAATCCTCTCTAGGATTTCAAATGGCCCACAGTAGCCTGCTTCCAGCTTAGAACATTTTCCCAACTTCAAGGAATTGCATCTTGCTTTTACTTTCAAGAACACGTGGTCACCCACTTTAAAATCTTTGTGGGTTATGCCTTTATCTACACAAATTTTCTTCTTTTCTTGGGCAGCCTTTAAATTCTGCCTTATTTTTTCCATCTTCTCTTCCATTTCCCTAAGTAAATCTGGTCCAACCACTTCGTGGTCTACAGGGTTGTCCCAACTCACGGTGTGTTGCACTTTCTACCATAAAATGCCTCAAATGTGCTCATCTTTAGAGATGTTTGATACCCACTTTTAGAAGAAAACTCAACCAAAGGTAAATATTTTTCCCACTGTCATTTTTTCCATCACATACATTCTTAGCATGTCTTATATCACTTGATTTACTCTTTCTATTTTCCCATCTAACTCTGGATGATAGGTTGTGCTAAAATTCATATTTGTCTCAATTCCTTTGAATAACCCTCTCCAAAAATTCAATGTGAAATTGGGATCTCTGTCAGACACAATTGTCTTAGGTACACCATGCAGCCTAACAATTTCTCTCATGTATATATCAACAATGTTGGTTGCCTTATGAGTTGACTTCACTGGAATAAAACTGGCAGTTTTAGTAAGCTTATCCAACACTACTATAACATAATCATGTTGATTAGCAGTCCTAGGCTACTTAGTAATGAAATCCATGGTTACAACTTCCCATTTCCACTCGGGAATGGGAAAAGGTTGTAGCAAACCAACTCGTTGTCTATGCTTAGCCTTGACCTTTTGACATTCAAGGCATCTAGCAATAAAATCAACAACCTCATTTTTCATGCCTAGCAAATAATATTGTTTTTTGACCATTAGAATTGTCTTCTGGTAGCTTGGGTGCCCAACATAAGGAACTTTAGGCATCTATGACGATAAAAAAAATTTCAACTACTGATCAATTGGTATATAAACTCTGCACCCATACATGAGGATTCCATCCTTCTCATAACCTTCAAATTTCTGGTGCAATTCATTTTGTTGTTAATTTGTCTTTATGTCCATATAGCGTTGATCCGATTTGACAACCTCTAAAATTATGTCACTCAAATTTGATTTGTACATGCTAATAGTTGTAGCATGTATCTCATGCACCCTCCTGCTAAGTGTGTCAACCACCTTGTTATATTTTCCTTTGATATGCTTGATATCAAATTCATACTCACTGAGGAATTCCAACCATCTGCTTTGTCTGACATTTAAACTTGGTTGTCCAAACAAATATTTAAGACCACTATGTTTTTTCTTCAACTCAAATCTTTTTTCCATGAGGTAGTGCCTCCATATATTCAAGGCATGCACTATGGTTGCCAATTCCAAGTCATGAGTAACATAGTGTCTTTCATGCTCCTTTAATTTCCTTGATTCGTAGCACACCACATGTCCATTCTGACTAAAGACTCCATTGATCCCTTCCTTTCATGCATCAGTGCACACAAGAAATTATTCATTAGGATCAACAATTATCAATATTGGCACACTTGTCAACAAACTTTGCAAATGTTTGAAACTCCTCTCACAATCAGAAGTCCACTCAAATCTCACACCTTTCTTTTGCAAGGATGCAATTGAGTGTGCAATCTTTGAGAATCCCCAAATGAGCCTTCTGTAGTAATCTATAAGTCTCATGAAGGATCTCATCTCTGCAACATTCATTGGTGTTAGCCATCCTTCAATGAATTTTATCTTATCCAGATCCACAGCTACCCCTTCCTCTGAAATGATATGACCCAAGTAATTAATCTACCTCCGGTAGCATGAGCACTTGCTCAACTTTGCATACAACTAGTGTTCTCTCAATACTTGCAGCACCATCCTCAAGTGTTGCTCATGTTCTTCTTCAGACTTTGAGTAAATAAGTATGCCATCCACAAATACAATGACAAAATTATATAAGTAATCTCTGAAAATACCATTCATTAAACACATGAAGATAGTTGGTGCATTTGACAATCCAAATGGCACCACAATAAAATCATAATGTTCATACCTCGTTTTGAAAGCAGTCTTGCTGATGTCTTCTTCTTTAATTTTCACTTGGTGATATCCAGATCTGAGATCAATCTTTGAAAATATTTGTGCACCCCTCAGTTGATCAAAGAGGTCATCTATCCTTGGAAAATTATACTTGTTCTTTAGTATTACTTTGTTCAACTATCTGAATTCAATACAAAGCCTCAACGTACCATCATTCTTCTTCACAAACAATATCGGGGCACCACAAGGTGACACACTTGGGCGTATATACCCCTTCTTTAGAATCTCTTCAAGTTGCATTTGCTATTCCTTCAGATCTGGTGTACTCATCCTATAAGGAGTCTTGGATACGGGGGCTACTCTAGGCATCAAATTTATAGAGAAATCAATATCTCTTTTCCGTGGCAACCTCGATATTTATTCAAAGAAATCTTCAAATTATTTTAGTATTGTGTAGTCTTCAACATTTGACACTTTATCTTTAGGTGTCTCCTCCATGTGCGTTGCAAATACTTGGCATCCTTCCTGTAGTTTTTCTTCAATTGCAAGGTTGAAACTTCTTTGATAGTTACATCTCTTGGAATGCCCTTAACTGCTCTTAAGTTTCCTACCTCATCCAAGCAAGTAAATGCCTTATTGTAACAGTCTAGAACAACATGATGTTGGTCCAACCAATCCATATCAATGAGATAATCATATGATCCCAAAGGTATAATATTCAAATCTACTTTTGTGCTAATCCCATTCATGTCCATTGAACATTCCTTAACCATCTCATTAATTTTCCATTTTTCCCCATTGCCTCTATCATTATGGGCTCCTTGGGAGTTGGTTGTCCTTGAGAAGTATTTCTAAAAAATGGTGTCTTAGCCCCCTTCTTCCTTTGTTCCATCTTGTTTTTCTTCTTGTCTTCTCAAGCCTTTTGGAAAGTCGGTCTTCCCCTTTGCTGATCATAGAGAGATTTAGCTCGCGTTATGGTTTTCTCCAATGTCTTGCGGTCATGAAATTGTATCTTGTCACTGATAAAGGATGGAAACCCAATCAAGTACCTCTGAATTTTAACTTGCTCATCCTTGATGAATGCAACATATTTCAACAACTCTAAGAATCTTCTTTCATACTCATTTATCGACATACTCCCAAGCTTGAGTTCAAATAACTCCTTCATTTTCTTGTCATAGTATCGCTTGGTTAAGTATTTCTTTTGAAAATACCTTTTAAACTCCTTCCAAGTAACCTTCTTCTCATCAATGTGTTGCACTTGCACGAACGGATCCCACCACATTGATGTTTTTTCCTTTAGCTGATAGATGACAATTCTCCCTTCTGCCCGTGCAGAGTAATTATGCAGTCGTAAGTACTTCCTCATGCCCAACAACCAATTCTCTGCATCTTCATCCTTCTTGTGCTCACCATCAAAGGTAGGAGGCTTAAATTTATTCATTTATCCCTATAGCTCGTCCCCCCTAGTCCTTCTCTTATGTTTTCTGACAGGAGATGGACTTGAGCCACTGTGCACTTTCCTAAATGAATGCTTTGGTGAGTGATGGTGATGCCTGTCAACACTTCTTATTTTTATTTTCTCATCATGAGACCTACGACTTCTTGACTTGCTTGACTATGTCTCCTTATCCATTTTATTTTCTATTATGTCCTAGATTTGCATCAACTTGATATTGAATCCATCTTGTTGCTCGTCTTTCATAAGCCTCTCATTATCAGGTGTATAGATTTGGACACCTTTTTGCAGTCTCTTTATGGTTTCTACCAAGTTTATGCGCTCCTCCTTGCATTCTCTATGCTCATTGGATTAATATGTACCATCAATACCCATACCGATATACAAACCCCTGAATTTATCATCGTGGTATTAAGTTCTCTGCACATCTTCCATGATTTTGACTCTATGAATTGATTTTGTCCTGATCTAATCGATGTTGATTCTGCAAAATGTGTTGGCAATAAGATTTGTTAGACGAGTTGATGCAACAACTTCATTAAAACTCTGCACCATTTTGCTAGAATCCTTTCTTCTGATTTCTCGGATGATTTTAACGTCCCAATTCAAAATATATGGGTGAATAATTGGACTCCTTTGTCCAAAACTTTCCCATCGACTGCTCCCTTGCATAATTCTGAGTCTTGCACAATAAATTATGGTCATTTAGAATTCACCCAAATACCCTTTTACTCTTTCTTTCTTCTTTATGAATCCCATGTGCCCACTGGTATTCAACATGTACCAATGCGTGATGTCGATATTCAACATATACACCATGTATCAGTATTACACGTGCACCACCATTTTTGCTCCACGTAACCCCAAATTTTAGTGTGCACACTTGTGCACCATTGTTTTCTATGCATTTCCAGCACCACACCCCTCAATATTAAAATTTAATGCGCACACTTGTGTATTCTTATGTTATGCATACCATGGTCGCATTGTAATTCCAAATTCAACCACTTACCAGTCTGAGTTTTTCATTAAGTAGATACTCGGTCTATGCAGGCTCAGTGTTGAAATTGAGGCTCTGATACCAATATGTAACGTTCCTAGCTCTGATACCAATATGTAGCGTTCCCTGCTCTAATACCAATATGTAACGTACCCAGCCTCCTAGTCGGGTATTGTTACCACATTGTAACGTCTCCACTAGTGCAAACTTCCTAAATGAAACTCTTATACCAACCTGTAAAGTTCCTCGTTACCAGGACTAACAAATTCCCTAATACCACTTTGTAACATTCCCAGCTTACTGCTGAGCAATGTCACTCCAAAAATCTAGTGTGCAGATTCTACACTATAACGTTAATTTGTGCAGAAACACATGAGATAATGTGCACGATCCCAAGCTAGATTGCGCCACACAAACTTTCCTCTTCAGAAACTAGTTATAAAAGAGGAATTAACACATAATACAACTGTGTGCACAATCATTCAATGCATACAAGTATTATTGTGTGTGTAACCACTCTGAACACATGACTACTGTGCACGCAATCATTCTGGTGTCGCATGCATATTCAGTTCTTTTTGTGCGATCAGATCTATTTCCCCGTGCACACAACGATTCCAGCCTCCTGCACACACGAAAATTCTAGCCTTGCCTCAGAAACTCATGACCATTATTACAAAGTTAACTAACATGAATACTTAATAACTGTCATACTCTGCATGTGTGAAAATAATCATTGAATACAACATCATGATTACATGTACAAACAACATCACACAACATAACGACAATTAATTATATGCAACTCCATACAGGAAATAAACCCATATCAGACATAGATAATTAAACACACAGTAAATTAGACAAGTGCATAAAGGACACCTATATTTTTATAAAGAGTCACCAACTACGCATAGAGCGCAAACGTTCCTCCCAGCCATAGACTCTATTGCTCCGCATACTTTCAACAACATGTCACCCTCGAGTTGGGGCTTAAACTCCACCAAGGAAAAATGATTCCTAATGTCAGGATAAGGTTTAATAATCAACAGAATTGTTCAGTCCAAGGTGCTCAACTGCTGCAACTAGGTTGAAGTCTCTCATTCCCCACATGCATGTCCCACCCCGAGAATTATGCCCCTTCTTTTCTCAATAGTCCCTCAGCTGTCCCACTTCCCTTCCAAGGCTTCAGGAACAGGCTCGACAAGAAGTCTCAAAGTCTTATAACTAAGGACCAGTGCACCAGGGAGCAATTCCTAGCAAATCTATCACCTGGAGAGAATGTTCATGGGCCTGACAACTTGATTTTCAACAACAAATCACTCACCTGGAGAGAATACTCACGGGTCTGAAAACCCTCCTCTTCGACAACAAATCTCTCACATGGAGATAATGCTCACGGCCCTAAAAACTCGCCTATTCGACAACAAATCTCTCACCTGGAGAGAATGCTCACATGCCTGACAACCCGCCTCTTCGACAACAAATACTCTAGTTACTAGATGGAAAAAAAACTTTTCAATATTTTCTTTGCAGATAAGGTAATGGTCGTTCCCCGTTCAGATGGTCCAACTGACGAAGAAAAGTGAGTGATTCCCCCAAAATACACTAAGGTTTAGTCATATATTTTCATGGTCATA
This sequence comes from Picea mariana, assembly GCA_032191745.1. NCBI lineage: Eukaryota > Viridiplantae > Streptophyta > Pinopsida > Pinales > Pinaceae > Picea > Picea mariana. The sequence continues at coordinate 12,442 of JASDQU011027386.1, read as the reverse complement.
ATTGAACACTTGTCACCTTCAAAATTAGCTTTAGCCACTTGGTGACTCATTCCCATACCTCAAAAACTTATAATAAATAAATATCCATAAATTATACTTTTCAGAAATATTAATTAAATATTTCCTTGGACTTAAGCCCCCCTTTTCCTTTTCCGGTGGAGTTTATCCCCCCGTCTCTTTTCTTCTAAATGGTTTGCATGTAGTGATGTGTTTTTATTAATAATTTGAGTGTGATTACATTTTACAAGGATATGCATAATGGTCTTTTTACATCCTGACTCACCATCCCAATAACCACACACAGGCTCTCAAGTCTCATATATATATATATATAACTCAGTCTAATGCGCATTTCAAGGTAATCCTCGCGCACTTACTCAGGTGTGCGCAACACTATGGAATGTGTGCACCCTTCCCTTGATGCACAATCCACACGCACTTACTTAGGTGCATGTAACACTATGGAATGTGTGTGCTTTTTCTTTGGAAAACAATCCTCGCACACTACTCAGGTGCACGCAAAACTGAACCAAAACTTGATACCAACGGCTCACCAGCCTATATGTACATTTACATTTTCATTTATAATTGAGGTTCGGATTAGGGGTATTACAACTTAAAAGAGAGAATAAACAAAAAACAACAAACACTATCCAATACTTGAACCTTGTTTCCTTTGTCAACACTAAGATCTAAACGTGTGTTTTCAACAAACCTAAGGTCTAAAATTAACATGAAACTTAACTAAAAATATAAAAGAATATAAAAGAATTAAAAATACAAAATACAAAAATGTTCCATATGAACCATTATTTGAATTTGCAAATTTTTAAAAACAAGAAACGAGGGTGACTGTAAATTGTTCCATATGGACCATTATTTGAATTTGCAAGTTATTAAAACAAGAAACAAGAATGATTCTAAATAAGTATATGATTTTAAAGAGAGGAAATTGTCAAAATAAAAAAAGACAAAACTAAGATGGTTTGAGATCCTTAATCCTCCTTAATCTTGTTGGGTTTGTTCAACAAAACCATGATCTACATTTATGCATTAAAAAACTCAACTAAGCACAAAATAGTTTTTTTTTTGTAAATAAAAAAGAGATTGTATTACCTTATGCCATCAAAACCGACACTTGTCAAAAGATTACATTAAGACTCGCCACATGTTCTACCACAGGTGTGGAAACCATAAGAGGTGGCACTTTGCATAGGCTAGAAAGCGACACGTGTCTAAAAACTGTAAAAGATTGCCACTTGTTTTTCCATATGCATGGAAACCACAATACGCGGTCAGCATAGTTCATTAACTAGCTAGTGCACCAGAGTTTCATGGTAGCAAAAAAAAAAAAATAATAAGACCGGAAAGTTAACAGTAGAAAATATAAACATGAGGTGAACTAGGATTTCTTCCTGGCTAACCGTGAAGGCATAAGGTTGGAAGCATGTCGGGTAGCATCTCTTTGCGGGCACGCCTGGTAAGGAATCAAATAGAACATCCATGCGCTTGTTGAGGAGGCTCTGGTTATGCGTCTTCTCGGTCAGGTCCCTCCTCATCTCAAAAATGAGGGCCAAGTGTTCCTTCGTGAGCCTGCACGATCTAGGTGAGGCGTGGTTGTCTAGGGCCTGTTGCATTGGGACTTTGGGTGAGTTGTGTATTTCCTCCTCATTCCAAAATTTGTCCCATTTTATCTCTGGGTTTGTCGCTTTCGGGTCAGATGAATTCTTGCAGCAATCCAGCAGCAAAGGAGGAAACTCCTCCTCTACAGGACAACCCATCATGACCATCTCCTCAGTACCTTCTTGTGTCGTCTGTTCATCGCCAACATCCTGCAAGTGATGAGGAATCTCCACCCAGTGAGGAGGAACCTCCTCCTCCACTATGCATCCCCCATAATTGGGCATTGGGATAGGCGAGTGAGGTTGAGCCTAGGCTTCCATGTCCTAGTTCTGATCAGCATGGGGAGAATGGGTTGGGTTGCTTCCTGGAAAGGGAGAGAGAGTCGCAGGTCCAGTGCGTAGGTGTCGACCTACTTGACTGTAGTAGGTCGGCTAGCGCTTGGGCTTGCCTCTCTCACAGGGCATAACGAAACCAATCCTATGGGGAGAATAATGCACAGTGGAGAGGCCGAAAATGCTTGGGAGGGATAGAATGAAAAAACCAGAGGCTTGGGGGATCCAAAGCTTGACAGCTAAGGGAGAATGAGAATCTGAGGACAAAAAACGGAGATAAGGGTAGCAACGAGGAAATCCATGTGTGATGATGAGTGAGGTGATGGAAATGGAGGCCATGAATGATGGAGTGTTGCGGCCAGGAAGTATCATACCAGTGCCCATAGACCAGACTTGAATCGCCATTAGAGTTTTTGGATTGTCCTGATGATCTATGCTCTACTCATATAAATGCAAGGCATGTCAAATGAATTGAGGAGGGTGTTGGCGGAGAGGGGCTTTAACTGCCCTTGCTACCAGCGCGCCATTTGACATGCAGTCACTAGGTGGCACCCCATATGGGGCAAGGAAATCTTGAAGAGCTAGCTCTCAGTGCTTTAACAATTGTGAATCTGTGTGATTTTGGGGATTGAGAATAAGGATTTCAACTTAGGTGGTGACTCCCTCATTAGCTAGTTTCTCAGCAACTTTGTTAGCCTCACGTCTTATGTGTGAAGTAACAAGCGTGAAGGTAGGACGCAAAAAATCTTGTAGAAGAGAGAGAGAGCCCAAGAGGAGCCAGCTGGGAGTGATTTTCTTCGGATCTGTGCCATTGATGATTTTGGTAACCAATGTGATAATCACTTTTGAATCTCCTTCAATTATTAGGGGTTGTAAGTTGAGCTCTGAGGCTAGTTCAATTCCCCTGATGAGACCCCAAAGCTCTGTGGATTTTTTGGTGTCATGCCCCATAGAGACCGCTCTGAGGTGTTATATTTTCCCTGTGTTGTCTCTTATAACCGCGCCAAAACTTGTCAGTCCAGGATTGCCTTTCGAGGCTCCATCGAATTTCAACTTCTAGAATCCTGGGGGAGGATAGCTCCAACTGGAGGGACTAGGAGCAGTAGGGTTGGGGGAGTGGAAAAAGAGAGATAATCCTTGGACGTTATCTTATGTCAAGAAGAGAAGATGATGGATCCTGGTGGTTCACTAGGAATGTCTTTTGGGGTCCATGATTGAATTTGAATAGTTTCCCAAATGCTCTCTACAATTCGGGTCCAGGTTGTGGAGGGAGTGGAGATCTAGGAGTGGAAGATGCGTCGGTTTATTTCTTTCCAGAGTTTCCATACTATGAAACCTGGTAGGAGTTTCCAGATCTTGTTGAGGAGTGGGCTTTTGAAATCTCTCGAGCCCCAATTTATAATAGTATTGATGACACTTGTTCTATCTCTTTTGGTTTGCCTCATGATGATCGCGGCTTGATCCTAGATCATATTGTTGTTGGGACATTGATTGAAGATGTTCTCCATTGTTTCTTCTTGTTGTTGGCATAAATGACACATTGAGGGTCCAATGAACCCCTCTTTTTTAGGTTATCCCAGGTTAGGATCCGGTTCTAGACCAAAATCCAAGGAAAGGTAGAAAGCTTCGGCCAAAGTTTGGTTTTCCAGATTGTGTGCCAAATGTGATATTTTGTCTGCTGATAAAAGTTCTCCTGAAGTTGATAGGATTCCTTAATTGTGAGCGTTCCATTTGGGGAATACCCCCAGCGTAGAATGTCCTTTTCTTCACTGATCTGAATCTTCCTGTTTCCCATTGTTTCATGCCAAGGTTGCATCTCGAAATTTTTCGGAAGGTTGAGATCCTGTGTGAACATTTTCCAACTACGCCAGGGGGGATGATAAGTGTTATTGAGCTAGAGGTCTACAACTTTGAGGCGCCTAAAATCGGGTAGGTGGTTTTGGTAGAGGTGTATATTCTTCAGTGTTTGAAAGCGAGTTTGTTGTTGCCAAGTGTCTGTCCAAAATTGGGCGTAGTGACCATTTTGAATTTCCCAAAAAGCATGCTTTTGAATGAGTGGGCTATTTTTCCAGGCTGCATTCCAAATGTTAGATCCCTAGATCTGTTCTTCGAGCCTTATGAGTTGTTCTTGTTGTAGTTGGGGGGTATATGTTTGCCTCCATAGTCATGCCCAGAGTTCTTCTAGGTACTTTAACTAATGGCACCATATTTTTGGTCATGTGACATTGTTGAGCTTTCATGGGTCATGGAGGCCCAATCCGCCTAGAGAAGTAGGTTTGCGGATTTTATCCCAACCTACTAAGACCCATTTTTCCCTTGCTTGTGACCATGCCAAAGGAAATTCCTCTGAAGGTTTATTATGCTTTTAATGATCGTTTATGGTGCCGCGAGAACTGAGAACATATAGGTCGAAATAGCTTGAAGCACCACTTTAGGAGGATGAGTCTAGCAGGGAGGTTTAGGGATCTTAAGGTCCAGGAACTGAGGCAATTGGAGATTGAGAGGAGAAGAGAATTCCAGAAAATATTCTAAGCAATTGAGTCGGTTAGGGGTAATCCTAGATAGTTGGACGGAAGGGAGCTGCGTGGGATACCTAGGATGCGGGAGATGTGCTTTTTAATAACTAAGGGAGTGTTGAAAAAGAAAAGCTGAGATTTATCCAGATTGAAAGTGGTACTAGAGGCCTCACTAAAGTCTAAGAGGATGGTTTGGAGTTGTATGATTTCCTTGGTCGTGGAGGTGTTCATAAGCATTGTATCATCTACAAATTGGTTGTGGGAAGTTGTTGGCTAGAGACCATAGATTGGTATCCCTTGTAGTGTACCATTAGAGACTGAGGTTGATACTTAAAAGTAGTGTCCTAATCCTTCAACCATAATGACAAAGAGGAAAGGGGAGAGTGGGTCCCCTTGGCGGATGCCTCGAAAAGGAGAAAAAGGCTTTGAGGGGACACCATTTACTAGTATGGAGAAGAAATTTGAAGAGGTGAGTTTCATGATCTAGGCTATCCAGTCTTCACTGAATCCAAACGCTGAGAGAAGAGAATGCATGTACTGCCAGTTGAGTTTATCAAAAGCCTTAGAAAGATCAAGTTTTATAGGCATACATGGGATGCGCGTGGACTTGAGTGAATGAATCACTTCATGAACCAAGATGACATTGTACATGATGTGCCTCCCTTCTACATACCCTGATTGTTCCTTTGAGATAATGAAAGGAAGGATGGGTTTGAGCCTGAGGGCGATTACCTTTGTGATAATATTGTAAATAACATTGCAGAGCGTTATTGACCAAAATTGCTTTGGGTTGGTGACGCGCTCCTATTTTGGGATCAGGGTGAGGAAAGTGGCATTGAGGTCCGAGAGAACCTATCCAAAATTTCTGGATTCCTCTACAAGTTGCCAGACCTCTTCTCTGATCATCGACCAATAGTGGTGGAAAAAATCAAAAGTGAAACCATCCGTCCCTGGGGCTTTACTAGTGGGCATTTCCTTGATAGACTGATCAACTTCCTCCTGCAAGATCGGTCTCATTAAGGCACTATTATGTTCTGCAGTGATAAGGGCCAGAATGTGTTGTGTGACCTTGCGGATGGAAGACATTCTATCGACTGGGGGTTCTAAGAGTAGCCCTTTGTAATAGGTAACTAACTCCTCTTCAATGTCAGCATGATCCATAAGTGTGTTTCCCTGTGAGTCCTCTAGTTTTGCAATGTGGTTGATGTAGCGTATGTGTATCATGGAGCGGTGGAAAATTTTGGTATGTTTTCCCCTTCTTTTAACCACTGCACCTGAGAATTTTGCTTCCAAAGGATCTCCTCCTGCTTGTGACTATCTTCAAGTTGTTTCTTCAGGGTTGTTTCTTCTTGTAGCAAGGCGTACGAGTAGCTAGAGACAATGGACCCTTGTTGAATGTCTTTGAGTCTTTGTTCAAGCGCTTTCTATGCTAGGAAGATATCGCCAAAAACATTCTTGTTCCATTCCCGAAGTTGTTGCTTGAAGTTTTTTAGGCACTGTTGTAATTTGTACATCTGGGTGCCATGCTCAATTTCTGCTTGATCCCACCAGGTGCGGGAAATCTCTTGGAAGTCTGGGTGCACTAGCTAGAATTTCTCAAAGCGAAATGGTTTGTATTTTGGAGTAGCTATTATGTCTATCCACAATTGTACTGGCCAATGATCGGAGCTTGTTCTTGGAAGGATGATGGATTCAATGAGTGGGCCTTAAAGAAGTAGACTTTCTAAAATTAGAAAGCGATCTAATCTGTTGGCAATGTGTTGAACCCCTGCTCGCTTGTTGGTCCAGGTGAAGGAACCATTTATGGTTTCAATATCGATTAGATTGAGCCTATCTATGAGGTGGCCGAAACTGGTATTGTCTTGGTCTAAACGTTTCAAGCCCCCACTTTTTTCCTCTAAGGTGAGGATCATGTTGAAATCGCCTTCCCCCCCCACCAATATCCATCTTTCTTGTCCTCTTAATACATTAATGTAGTCTAAATTGTCCAGGAAGTAATCTTTCTCTTGAGCGAGTTGAGATCCATAAGCATTGGTGATGACTCATGATTTGTTTGAACCTAAAGCTCGGTAATGTGATGAGAGAGTACCTGTTGTTGAATAAGCCGGCTACAAGATGGTCGTAGTAGGGTTCCAGAGGATAGCTAAACCCCATGCCGCCCCTTTTGAGTCTATGTAAGTGAATTTACAGTGCCTCATCTTCTGAATATTTCTTCCGCCATATCACTAGCGTATTTGGTCTCCTAAAGTAGGAGGATGTCTGGATTTTCTACTTTGATACAATTTCAAAGAATTCTTTGTTTGGATCTTCCATTAAGGTTTGTGATGTTCCATGTTATGATCTTCATAATAATTAATTGTGAGGGGAGGAGAAAGAACCTTCAGTGAGGCGATGCACTTGTCCTGAGTTAATCATAAAATTGCCTATCTCTTTGATTAGTTGTTGGGTCATTTTGCATCCCCGTCACTTACCCTCCTTTTGGTTCCGCTTAGGGTCAGGATCTGGATCCAGGTGTATTCCTAAGCGGGGTGTCGCTCCCTCTATGGAATCAATGAAAAATTTATGCACCTTTTTGAGTTGCTCCAGTGGAATGGATTGCAGTTCCTTTTTGTTGAGGGCTTCCTCTAGTTTTTCTAGGTTGATGTCCTTGAGTTCCCTTTCATCGATGTGCATTGTGGTATATCCATAATCTTCATTTAGATCTTTGCTTGGGAATCATTGAACCGGGGGATCCTGGTACATGATTTGCTCTAAGACTGGATCCAAAGTTTGTTTTGCTTTGCCTTTGCCTTTGCCTGGATCTGAAGTTATGTGGGGGTTTTCAACTTCCTCTGCTTCCAGAAGATTGTTGAGTGCTTCGAAGGAGTTGTTGGTGGGGATTTTCTTGTTTCTCGTCTGAGTGGATTTTTCAGAGGTTGTCTTCTGCATCCATGTACTTGAGTAAAGCCATATTTTTGTTTCTCCTCTGTTATTGATCGAACTGGTGCGTTAAGGGGGCAGTCTCTAAAGAGATGCTCGTGTTCATGACATTTTTGGCATCTGAAGGGAATGTGTTCATAATATATAGTCTGATTCCATTCTTCATCTTGATATTCTATGGTTATGGAGCCTGGTAGGGCCTTTGTGATGTTCATGTAAACGCATATCCGTGCATACGGAGTATATTTCCTTTGTTTTGTGGCTTCTGAGTATTTGACATACCTTCCTAGTGTGTTTCCAATGCCCATGAGAATTTCTTCCAGCCAGAATTCCTGGGGGAGAGAGTATAGGTGTATCCAAACTAGGGCGCAAGTAAAGTCTTCCTTTTCTGGGCAGAAACGATCCGTCCAAAACCTTAGATACAGTTGAGCCGAGTTGCAAAAGTAAGGACCATTTTCAAAAACCTTGTCTTTGTCCTCCAGGTTATAGAAGATGATTGTGAAGAATCCTTTAGAGCTTAGCTGCAACTCATAATCACCTTTCAGGGTCCACCAGTGTTTAATCCATTTTGTGAGCTCTCTTTCTGATGGCTAGATCCTTAGAAAGTTTTCGATCAAGGCATGTTCCCTCATGAACTGGGTGTGCTCTCCTACCCTGGTAGATTTTATCACATATTTTGGTGTTGTGGGCACTTGAAGGATACATTTTCCTAGTACCCAATTTCGAGATGCCTTTGGATGCGACAACTCAGCTTCCATTTCCATGCTTTTTCCAGAGCTATGTTCCTCGTGTAGCAGGTTATCTCTGAGGTGCGACGACGGTTCAAAGGTTGGTTGCCTTGCTCTTTTTTTGCATGTTTCATTGGCCGCGACGTTTCGGTAAGAGGGGGTTTTCATCCCCCCTTATGCGCTCATTATGTGAGTGCAGGTTCGGCGATATCCGCGGCAGCAAAAGGGTTCGGATATGGTCTAAGAAAGGTCTGACGCCACAGAGGGGGAAGGAGCATGTAGGCGGATGAAACCCTAACCCTATCGTTCTTTCTATTGAAATACATAACTAAGCACAAAATAGTTAACATATTGATCACTTTGAATTTGCAAGTTATCAAAAACAAAAACACAGTAGGTATATGGCATTAAAAATAAATGTCAAATGAACAAACGCAAAACAAAACTAAGAATTGTTAGTTAAATTTGGATTTAAGGTTATACTAACATAAATAAGGAAATACTATTTAAAGTTTTATCGAAATATTTAAATAAAATAGAATGGTGGTTATAAAAAGATAATAAGTAGTCTAACAAATAAGATGGCCTTTACAATTGTTAGTTATATTAAAACTAAGATGGTTGGTTATATTTTAATTTAGGGTTACACAAACATAAATAAGTATATACAAGGTTTTATCAAAATATTGAAACAAGTGGAATGATGTGTTATATGATTTCTAATTAATAGATGATTTTATAATTATTGTTTGGATATATTAAAAACTAAGATGGATGATTATATTTGAATTTAAAAATATAACAAATAT
>JASDQU011027385.1:19615-30301 GCA_032191745.1 Picea mariana | reverse complement strand
AGCCATAGAATTGGGGAGTTGGAGCTTCCCTCAGGTTGTAGCCTTAGAAACTAGGGGGTTGGAGCCTCCTTCTAGTTGCAGCTGGAAAACAAAGGAAGTTGGTGCTTCCAATGAATGTAACTTTTAAAGACATATAAGACAAAAAAAAATTGTGGTTTTCTCCCGCTTTGGGTTTCCACATAAAACACTGGTGTACTGTGTATGTGTATGATTGCTCATTTGTTCATTGTTTATTTACTTTGCAACTATTGGATGATAATGCTACATTGATATAACACTTGCATTTTGTGGTTGAAAAGAATTGAATTGCTCTATTACTGATTCACCCCCCCTCTCAGTAATCCAACAGATAATTGAGGACAACATTTCCTTGAATGATTAACCATATGTGCTATATAAAAAGTGTCCATGTCAAAATTTTCCAAGTCTAAATTCGAATTCATTGGAGGAGCTTTAGGAGGTGTTGTGATTTTCTTAAAAAATGGGTTAAATAATTTCTTTGTTGAACTTCACTCTCCAAAATTCTTCTTAAGATCAATAATTTGATCGAATTTTTTTTTGGCAATCCTTTGTAAGATTGCCATTTCATTGGAGTCTTTGTATTTTATTTCCAAATATGGTATTGTCAACATGAAAGACTTCTTAGAGCTAGTCACAATTTTCTTTTCTTCCAATCCAGGATTTACTTTCAAGATTACCATTTTCTTTTCTACCTTAATTGCTTCTTCAAAATCTTCTGCTAAAGTAGTTTTACCTACTCTTTTTACAAACATAATGATTGAAATTGTTATAGAAAACATATAAAATTGTATATATACATCCTAAGCATGTTTGGATTTTTTTTTTTTTTTTTTTTTGAATTGTGGTGAACCTTTGATTAAAATATTTAATTCTTTCTTTGCTATCCATTTTCTTCCTCGAAAATTCTAATACCAAATCAGTTGAGGTTCTCTCATCATTGAACTTAGTTAAAAAGGCAATTTCAAATTGGTTCCAGGAAGTAATGGATACAATAGCTAAATTAAATTACCGGGTAGAAGATTTTTTTAGAAGGTATAAAGGAAAATACGATATAAAACATCCTCAGATTACACAATCAGTAGTTAGATTTGCCACATTAATTTCTTAATATGATCTTTGAGATATCCATATTTCTTTGGATTTAATTTTGGCAGTAAACGTTCTAAAAGTTTTGATAAATCATGGAGTTATCCCAACAAAGCTAAACCATCTTGAGCTAACCATGTGGGTTTTTTATTTTGATTTCCAACCATGATATACTAGTAAATTTTAGCTTTGCATTGTTTAGTGGATTGGGTTTCAGAATTAGAATCTATAAAACTTGAAGAACTGGAAGATCGACTAGTAAGAGGAATTTGGTTTAACAGTTCAGGGATTTCATCCAATAAATGAGCAACTAAATATTCTAGGCTTAAAATGAGGGTATCTTGATCAATTTAAATGATGTTTCTATGAGTTCTTGTATGCTAAGGTAACTTATGTATGAGAGGTAATTGTCCAATTTGGCGAGGAAAGGATTGTGTAATACAATAAAAATATTAGAATTTTGGGTTAGAAGTAGCAAGATGATATTTTTATGTAGGTTCAATATCAATTTGTGTTTCTGTTTGTAACTATCAAGGTTTTCAAATTCAACTTCCATGTCCTGGAAATTGGTTTTCAGGCTAAGAGTTTGACTAGGTTGAGTTTCACTTTTGATTAGGGGATGACTAGATGATAACTCATGAATATTTCTATTTCAAAATAATCCACATGGTAAACGATTATTACTATCATCATTACAAGGGTGGTCCTCCTTCTAGCACCAAAGTGTTATATCGTCTTTATTTGAGATAGTAAACTCCTTTGACTTACGGTTGGATTGCCAATGTCGAGTTTGTTGGAACATATATTGAATGCATAAGAGAACAAATTTGAGAGGTAGCTGTGGTATCGAAAGAAACCATAGCATTGAAGCACAAGTAGCTCAATGAGTGAGAGCATATCTCCTCGAGATGATATGATGATCTTATATGATGATAGAACGATCACAAGGATCGTCTATAAATGGGTTTCGGTCATGGACCAAAACCAACAAACTCGGGTGAAGGTGGTTGCACTTGTCCATAAAATGTGGATTGAGGATTCTTAAGTGGACATGGTCAACCACCACTTTAGTCGACAATCGAACCATAGAATTAGTCAACCCAATCATATGACAAGGTGAGGTTTATGATGGAACCGCATGTTCCAACACCCCCCTATAAACTTAGATTGGAGGAAAACAAATTCCACAACATCCCCCCCTAAATTTGTTTTGACTACAAAATCTTATTACAAGACGATAAAACAACACTCCTGAGGAAGTTTGATCACCACCAACACAGATCAAGGCCAAAGAGTAGTCATTCATTGCAAATTGGTTACAAAATCCATTGTCCAAACACGATCCCATTTAGGTATTCAACCAGAGAACAAGACAACAATAGACAATCGATCAGTCGACTAGACAAAAAACAAACCAACATAATCAGTCTTTTTCAATCCAACGGTCTCTATATCAGGTACAATAAGCATAAGTACAACTCCCAACAACACAGTCAGATATGGTTTGGTCGATCTCAACAAATCCAAGTACATTAATTGGGTTTACACATCAACAACTTGAAAGTATTCCCCCCTTTAAACACAGTTGAGGGATTAAAGCATCATCAATAGATATTTTTCAAAACACTAGTCAATGGACAATAACAAGTTGAAACACGATCAATAAATATGCAGCTGAAAACACCTCCAGTTGACTGCCGAATCGGGTCGAGTCTCAGTCTACCACTACAAAGCATCAAGAATGAAGAGGAGTGTTTTATGTTTGTGTAATCGATGAAACAAAAATGTAGGAACTCCCTATAAATTTGGTCAGATGAGCCTATGATCACTCATCAATCTAACCACAATCTATCTCAGTAGTCGGTACATGTCCATGATTTTTTCTTTCATGTATTTTTTGGAAATATCCAAAAGTATGATTACCATTCTTTCTATGGCAAGGATGACGATACAACACAAAGGTCTATGCGGGATGATAAAGAGATATAGACTCATGGTTGGATGTACTTGTAGGAGTAGAAAAACCTGGTATATTAGCAATAATGTCATCAACAACAATAGTTTGGGATTTTGGCATGTTAGGGGAAGCCATATCAACAATTGGTTTAGGAGATTTCTCTGGTGAAGAATCAGTCTGAAATCCACCTGTAATGAACACAACTTCCCTTTTTGTAGCAAGGGAAGGTGTAGGCAAGGAGGAAACAAAAACATCATATCCAAGAATTTCTCTTGGTGTCAACATCTCAAGAATAATAAGAGCAACAATACCCTATCCATTCTTCCCAAGTCCTCCTCCTATATATCTCATCTTGCTGAGCAGTGAGGACCCTATACATGTAGTGTGTTTTTCAAATCTAGGAGCAACAACACAATCATTAGTTTTAAAGCATAAATTAACAACATATTTCTTACAAACAACAACAGGGGAAGGAGAAGAAATGGGTGATCTTGGTAGCTCAATAAAATCAATGTTCTTCTCACAAACAACTGGACTAGCAAAAATGGTGGAACAAGAAACATGTGAGCCCAAAAACTCAACTGCAACAATATTCTTCTCACTAGTTGTCTCAACATTCTTTTCAATAGTTTGCAAGCTCTGAAGAGTCTCATGCTTCTTAGCCAGATGCAGCCATATGGCATCATAATATTCCTTCAATGCATGATACTTGTCAAACAATCGAATGTTATCTTCTTGAAGAGGAGACACATCTTCATGAAGCTCATCAATAGAGGCTCGCAAGTGGGAAACCTCAAAAGTCAACTGGGTATTGGTTTCCATCAACTAGATGACACATGTGCTCACTATTATATGAGGAAGGGATTTCACTTCTTCCTCCAAGTCTTCAAGAAGGTTATACTTTTCTTCAAATTGATCTGCAAGAGTTTGAAAAAAACTAGCAACAATGTTCTTCATGGAAACAACCTGTCTCGAGTGCTCAGTCACATCAGTATAGAACATGTCTTCAAAATACTTCAATTGATTTTTCAGTCCCGTATTTTCTGTCTTTAAGGCGATATTTTCAAGAGAAATGGTTTTCACCTCCTTCATGAGGTTATCAACAAGATCGATGTTATCACCAAATTCATCCACCAGATCTTGGAATATGGTCTCCATTGTCTATTATAGGTCAAATTTTTTTTTAGACTTTTTATCAAACCACTACAGAAGGCCAGTTTGAAGGAGGGAAGCCTCATCTTATCGCCAAATTAAAAATTTTGTAGGCACCAACCTACTGGAGACACCAATCCCCACTATTGTTCGTAGGCATCGACCTAAAGGAGACACCAATCCCTTTCTTCTGTTTGTAGGCACCGACCTACATGAGACACTGATCCCCTTTTGTTGTGTATAGGCACCGACCTACAGGAGACATCGATCCCCTTTTTTGTTTGTAGGCATTGACCTATAGGATACATTGATCCCCTTCGCTGCTTTTGTCTTCACAAACTGTGCTCTGCATTCTTTACTTCTTCTTTCGCTGGATCTACTCTGTGCTTGCTATTTCTGCTTTCGCTATGCCTTTACCAGATCTTTTGCTTTCGTTCTTCTTTTACCAGATCTTCTGCTTTCGTTGATTTTGCACTGTGATCACTACGTTTTCTTCCTCTGCCTCAGATCTGTACTCCCTCTTTTTTCTTTTTCTAGATCTATTTTCTTGAACGTTAGATCTGATCTTCACCAATATATAATTGTCGATCATTGAATCATGTTTTATCGTCACACCTCAAATGCTATGCATATGAATATTACATTTTCACCCACATATTCATTTTTTCTCATAACCCTCTTCTTTATTTATACTTTTCCATAAGATTTATATGAAAAGTCATGTTATTTTTGAAAAGTCGCGACTTTTATTAAATAATAATTGATTTTTCCCTTTTTTTTAATTTTTAATTCACTTTTTACCTTACCATTGGTAAATACCACCATGGTTTGCAAATACCATGTGCACTTTCACTTTTACCCTTTTTCTTTAACTTTACTTTCACTTTTACCTTTTTCTTTAATCCACTTTCATATTTACTCCTCTTTTACGTAAACTCCACTTCCACCTAATTTTTCAACTTTTGTTATTTATTAAAGTCATATTTATGTTTAATCCACTTTCATTTTTACTCCACCTTTAAGTAAACTTCGTTTTTCACTTAAACTTTCACTTTTGTATTTATTAAAGTGATATCAAGGTCACATTTATATTTAATCCACTTTCTAACCTTTCACATCAATGACAATATTTTATTCAATAATCTCCCCCTTTGTCAATGATAGAAATTATGTTCTCAAAAACACGTAATCCTACAGAAATGGAAAGAGTTCTTCCTTGTCTGGAACTCTCCCCATATCTATAATTCTCCTCCTCCTATCTGCAACTCTCCCCTAGTATGTAATTCTCCCCCTATGACATCAATGGAAAAGTTATGCTCCCCCTGAGTTGTGCTTCTTTACTAACAAGATGAGAGGGATATCACTCCCAACTTCTGTTTGAGATATTCAAATGTTTCTTTGGGAAGGGGTTTGGTAAAAATATCTGCAACTTGTTCCTTGGTAGCAATGTATTCCATATTGACACTCAGTTCAACTACCTGTTCTCTTAGGAAGTGGTACTTGATAGGATTATGCTTCATCTTTGAGTGCATAATAAGATTGTTTGAAATGTTGATTGCACTTGTGTTGTCACAGATGATTGATATTTGTTGATCATATTTTACCTTGATATCCTGCAATGTTTTCTTCATCCAGAGAACTTGTGTGCAACATATTGTTGCTAAAATATACTCAACTTCTAACGTGGATAGAGAGATTGAAGTTTATTTCTTACTCAACCAAGACACTAGATTTTTGACCCAAAAAAATGCTCCTCCACTTTTACTTTTTTTTGTCATCAACACTGCCTGCCCAATCTACATTTGTATATGCTATTAGAGTAAAATATTCACCTCTTGAGTACGATAAGTCGAAGTCCAAGGTTCCCTTTATATATTTGAATACCTTCTTTACTCCTTTCACATGAGTTTATTTTTGTGCAACTTGAAATCGTGCAACCAATCCCACTTCTTGCATAATGTTTGGCCTTTGATTTGCTTCCATAGATTCATCATTTTTTCTCAATTTAAAACCTATGACCATAGGTGTGTTGATTGGTGTACAATCTTCCATTCTGAATTTTTTCAACATTTCCTTGACATACTTGGTTTGTGAAATGAATATTCCTTTGTCAGATTGATAAATTTGTAGTCCAAGAAAGAACAACAATTCACCAAGCATAGACATCTCAAATTCCTTTTGCATTTCTGTTGCAAACTCTTGGCACATTTCTTTTATACCGCCTCCAAAAATAATTTCATCTACAAAAACCACAACAATCAACTGATTTTCTGCTACTGTCTTGATGTAGATATTATTGTTAGCAATTCCTCTTTTGAGTCCTTGTTATTGTAGATATTTATCAAGTCTTGTGTACCAACCTCTGGGAGCTTGTTTTATCCCATAGAGTGATTTCTTCAATTTGCACACATAATCTTCATTTTCAGATAATACGAATCCTTATGTATGTTCAATGTAAACTTCTTCCTCTAAATTACCATTGAGAAAGACATACTTGGCATCCATTTGATAGACTTTGAAGTTCTTGAAACATGCAAATGTCAAAAACATTCTGATAGCTTCTAGTCTAGAAATTGGGGAAAATGTTTCTTTGAAATCAATACCTTCAACTTCAGCATAGCCTTTACAAACCAATCTTGATTTATTTCTCATGACTTTCCCATCTTCATTCAACTTATTCCTAAAAACCCATTTGGTGTCAATTAAATTTTTATTTGTGGGCCTTGGAACAAGTTCCCATGTTTTATTCTTCTCAATTTGATTAAGCTCTTCTTCCATAGCATCAATCCAATGCTTGTCTTCACTGGCTTTTGTAAAATTCTTAGGATCTATTTTAGATAGCAAGGATAAGTTTGTATATTCTAGTGCACTCAATATTCTTCTTCTAGTTTGAACTCTTGCATCTTTATCACCAAGAATTAGTTTTTACGAATGATTATTTTAGAAAAATCTAGATGGTGTATTTGTATCTTGGCATTTTGTTTCTTCTTCTTCTTTTTCTTCTTTGCAACCTAGCTCATGTGCTTGAATATTTACTTGTGTTTTCACCTTTTGGTGTCGTGCTTCATCAACCTTTACATTAACGCTCTCTACGATTTTGTGTAATGTTGTATTGTAACATCTATAAGCTTTGCTTCTTGATGAATAACCAAGAAATATACATTCATCAGCTTTGGAGTCAAATTTTCCCAAATCCTCATTATGTCTTTTTATGTATCACTTACTTCCAAAAACTTTGAAGTATTTAACTGTTGTTGGTCTACCTTTCCATAATTCATAAGGTGTTTTGTTTTTGCTGACTCTGATTTTCCCTCTATTCAGAATGTAAACTGCAGTGTTGGCTGCTTCTCTCCAAAACTTGTTTGATAGCTTGGCGTCATTCAACATTGTTCTTGTATCTCATGTACAGTTCGATTTTTTTTTCTACCACTCCATTCTGTTGTGGAGTAATTGCAGCTGGAAAATGTATTTTTATCCCACGAGTCTCACCAAATTATTCAAATTCATTTGAGATAAACTCACCTCCTCCGTCTGATCTCAAACACTTGATTTTCAAGTCATTTTCATTTTCAACCAAGGTTTTGAATGCTTTGAAATTTTCAAAATCTTCAAAATTTTCTTTTAGGAACGTAACCCATATCATTCTAAAATAATCATCAATGAGAATCATGAAGTAATTTTCACCTTATAGACTTTGTGTTCTCGTAGGCCCAAAAAGATTTGTATGAATGAGTTCCAATGGCTTTGTTGTTGAGTACTCTTTTGATTTAAATCGTGTTCTTGTCTGTTTTCCATGTTAACACTGCTTGCAGAGAGTATTTGAAGGTTTAACAATCTTTGTCATGTCTCTCACTGCTTGTTTAGTGTTGATTTTCACCAGATTATCAATGTTATATCACCCATTCTTCGATGCCATAACCAAATTTCATTTGTTTGTCCCATATAACACTTTTCTCTGTGAATCACATTAAGTATATATACATTATTTGATGTTCTATATGCACTTGCCACTAATATTACCAAATCTTCCTTCCTTATTTCACAACCTTGAGAGTTAAATGTGAGATTGTGTCCTTGATCACACATCTAACTAACACTGAGAAGATTGTGTTTCAAACCATCAACATACAATACATTTTCTATTTTATTCTTTCCATTATTGAGACTTAGAATACCTTTTCAAGCTATATTTACGGTAGCATCGCTTCCAAACGTCACACTGCCTCATTTAACTTCTTTCAAAGTGAGAAACTTTCTCTTGTCACCTGTCATGTGACTTGAGAATCCACTGTCAACGTACCATTGGTTTCCTTTGTTTTGAGCATGAAGGGCAGTTTGCACAAGAATATATTCCTCCTTCTTTTGCATTTCTTATTCCTGCTACCTTTTCCAAACTCCTATGAGATCTTTCTTTTGTTTGACAAGGGTATCCACATCCTTGTTTTGTCTAGGAGTTTCCACAAGGTTACTTCTACAATAACGTGCTTTGTGCCCTTAGTTTTGGCATTTATAACATTCAACATTGTAATTAAATAAAGGAGCAAATGAGTTAGAGTTTCTTTTTGGGAGTCTATAAGCATTAATGCCTTTGTTCCATACATGATTATTTATTGTATGTGTTCTAAAATCTATTGCTTTATGACGAAAATAATTACAACACAAGCAATAGAAAAAGAAATAATTTTGGTATTAGTTCATGCAATGCCACCTTGGTGGGAAAGATATTTCGAATTTGTCCTTGTTGTCCTTAGGAGAAATGTCAACTTTCCCCAGAACATTATTTTCTTTCTTCTTGTTGTCTTCATCACTGATGGAAATTTTGAGTACATTGACATACCTTTTAGATTTTTCTTCTTTTACTTTCTTTGATGGCCCTACAACTTCCAGATCTTCTTTGGTGGTTATCTAACTCTTATCATAACCAATACCTGTCTTAATAAATGGTGACCTTTGATAATTGATGATATGATCTAAGGTTTCAACACTCTTTTCAAACTTCAAGCTTTTGTTCAACTGAGCAGTTGACTTTTCCAAATCCTTTCTTAAGGAAATAAGTTTAGCTACTCGCAATTTTCTTCTTTTTCTTTCAATTGAATTCTTACCACTTCTTATATCCTTCTTGCCTCTTCTAATTGAACTTTTAGGCTTTTGATGATGTTTTTCGATTCTTCAAGGCTTTGTGACATTTTGGTTTTTGAATCATGATCCTCTTATTCATATTTTTGTAGCAACTCCTTTTGTTTCAAATTCTTTTTCCTTAGCTTCTTTATTTTTCTTAAGGCACACATGAGTTCTTCTCCAAGATACACTTCTCCATCTGCTTCAACGTTTTCCTCTTCTTTTGAATCCATAATTTCCTTGTCTTCATCAATCTTAGTTTCAATTGCCATAAAGATATTTTCTTCTCTATCACTATCAAAACTGCTTTCACTGCTTTATTCGGACGAGTCAGTGACCCCTTTTGAGTAGAGACTCTTCTTCTGTTTATAAGAGTTCTTCTTATTTTCATTATTTTCCTGTTTGTGGTTACTCTTGTGTTGATGATGTTTTCTCTTTACATTATAGTCTTCTTCATTATCACTACTTTCAATTTTCTCATATGGACACTTAGCAACAAAATGTCGTACTTTTCCACAATTAAAGCATTTAAAGAGCAACTTACCTTTGTATTTTCCAGATACCTTTTTGAGTTTTCTCACAAAATTTGCGTCCTCTACGTCTGATTCACAACTGGAACAATCGTTTGATTTGCGCTCTTTGTTATTCATCTTCTTTGAGCCTTTGAAAGATGCTTCCCTTTTTGATGGTTTTTCCTTTTCAGTCCTCATTTCATATGCAGTGAGGATCCCATGCAATTCATCCATTGCTAATTAATCAATATCCTTTATTTATTCAATGGAAGAAACTTTGGCATCAAATATTAAGGGGAGTGATGTCAACACCTTTTTCACAATCATCCATTCTTCAATGGTTTCACCAAGTCCTCTGATGGTGTTGACAATTTCATCCACACAGAGGAGATAGGTTGCAACATTTTCTTCGCCTTTCATCTTCAGACTCTTGAACTGTCTTCTATGAGTTTGGAGCTTAGCCTTCTTGAAATTGTCATCGCCTTCATGGATTGTTTGAAGTTTGTCCCAAATTTATTTCATTGATTTGCAATGCATTAATTTGAAAAAAAATGATTCTGATAGTCTGCACAAGATGACATTCATGGATTTTGCATTATTTTCACTATCCTTTTTCCCAGCCGTATCTATTGGTGGAGTTTTTGGGGTTGTATAACCAATCACGACCGATTTCCAAATATCAAAACCAAGGGCCATTAGATATGTTCGCATCCTTATACTCTAGAAGGCATAGTTTGTTCTGTCAAACAATGGAGCCTTGTTTGTATTGAAAACTTCCTTACTGACCATGTGTGCTCCCGAGATCTACCTTCCAATGATTACATTTTTTCCGAAGGAACC
>JASDQU011027385.1:5272-19338 GCA_032191745.1 Picea mariana | reverse complement strand
ACACCATATTTAACGTGGAAACCCTTTCAGGAGAAAAACACAAAATCTTATTTTTTATTAATTTGTAGGCACCAACCTGCAGTTACAAAGTTTGTAGGCACCAACTTACTAGAGACACCAATCCCCACTGTTGTTTGTAGGAATCGACCTATAGGAGACACCAATTGCCTTCTTCTGTTTGTAGGCACTGACATACAAGAGACACCTATCTCGTTTTGTTGTTTGTAGGCATCGACCTACAAGAGACACTGATCCACTTTGTTGTTTTTAGGCACCAACCTACAGGAGACATCCATCGCCTTTGATTCTTATGTCTTCACAATTTTTTTTTTGCATTATTTACTACTTCTTTTGCTGGATCTGCTATGTGCTTGCTATTTCCAATTTCACTCTGCCTTCACCAGATCTTCTGCTTTCATTATGCCTTTACCAGATCTTTTGCATTGTTCTCACTACTTCTTGTTCCTTTGCCTCAGATATATACTCCCTCCTTTTTCTTTTGTTGGATCTATTTTCTTGAATTCCGGATCTGATCTTCACCAATATATAATTGTTGAGCACTGAATGATGTTTTATCATCACACCTAAAATGATATGCATATGAATATTACATTTTCATCCACATATTCATTTTTTCTCATAACCCTCTTCTTTATTTATACTTTTCCATAAGATTTATATGAAAAGTCACGTTCTTTTTGAAAATTCACGATTTTTATTAAATAATAATTGATTTTGCCCCCTTTTTAATTTTTAATTCATTTTTTACCTTATCATGGGTAAATACCACCATGGTTTGCAAATACCATGTGCACAAACCATGTGCACTTTCACTTTTACCCTTTTTCTTTAACTCTACTTTCACTTTTACCTTTTTCTTTAATCCACTTTCATATTTACTCCTCTTTTACGTAAACTCCACTTCCATATAACTTTTCAACTTTTGTGATTTATTAAATTAATATTTATATTTAATCCACTTTCATTTTTACTCCACTTTTACGTATTAAAGTGATACCAATGTCACATTTATATTTAATCCACTTTCTAACCTTTGACATCAATGACAATATTTTATTCAACACATTTTTCAAGGCAATAACTTTTGCATGAAGTCGACAATGAGATTATTCCAAGGAAAGGGCCATTTTCTCATGAGTCTCATGTAGTTTCTGAAGCACCAGAACTTCATCTTCATCTATCATACCCATTGTCGATGGGGAGAAAGATCCAACCACCGAATCTCGAAAAGAAAGAGTGAGCCAGAATTCGACCATAATAAGAGGTTGGGCTTCACCAACTAAGTCAATTTTATTTGGTATATTTCCCAAGGAGTCAAAGTCAAGGTTGGTCAATGACAATTAATCGACCCAAGTCACGCAAGACTAGGGTACCCTCAACATTTTTAATTTTATCAAAATGTAATTACAACTCATGGATTTGTTGGGCATGTCTTTGATTGGCACCTAGTCCAGCTACATCTTCAAATCAAAGAAAGGGCAAGTCTATCATATCCTCCAATTGACTCGAATCTTGTCCGTGATTCGAGTTCTTCACATCAAGTCTGTTAGCACTGAGAGTCACCCTCAGATTGCGGGAGGATAAGCCCAGTACCCATCAGATTTTTTGGTGGATGTTGGTTTTATATGAGTGGAGGTCAATGGACAAAACTCAATATATGAATAATGTTCAACACAGAACTAGACAAGAAAATCATAGGGAAGTGAGGGCCACATTAACTTTAGTCAGTGGATTGAGTTTAAGTGTGAGCAGAGGGAATACTTAGTGAGGAAGGTGAATAAGACTGCTATGGGCATCCGGCTTTCAAGTAGCTTGGAGAAGAAAAACTCAGAATCGAGATCACTCTTGAGTTCAAGCTTCAGACACTGAAATATGTCCAAACAACACAGTCACAATAACACAATGATCAAACCTACATCACCATGAAGCTACAATAACTCGACTGGATCCTCCATGCCCGAGCCATTCAGTACAAGAGGAAAAAATATAACAAGGGAGCTGACTAAAACTAGTTGCGATACCACTATAATCAAACCTACATTACAACAACATAACAACCCTCGATTGGATCCTCCATGCCCGAGTGTTTTAGCATAGTTTTTAAAGAGAGATGAAAATAAGATGACTTCTATTAACATGAAAGTCTCAAATTTGATACATAACCAGAGAACAGTTCTAGCATCAAAACATTACAAAATAGGGAGCTCTGCTCAACCAGTTGAAGACCTTAACAAAATATCAAAACTACTTATTTATACTCAGAACAGTCCTCGACTATCAGGAGTGTGATCTGATCACTACATTCAAAGGATTGCGTCTGAGTAGTCTTCTGTTAGACTGTGCATGTATCCTTCTGTCAGACGCGAGCTTAGATTGACATGGTTTTTGCAGGGAAATATGTCCACAGGGGTACCATGGGCTGATGGTTCAGTCCCCATGGGCTGACGATTCAGTCCCCATGGCCAAACCTTACATGCCTTCCAATTATTGAGTGAGTCTAGGTTTCAACCACCAGTCCTTTCATTTATTAATTGAACCCTCGACATCGTGATGAGGCTTAGTGCCTAGGCGGCGGACGCATGCTACTCTCGGATTGGACACTATATGAGCACGTGATTGCGGGGCCGTCAAAAGTGGTTTGAAATCACACTTCTTTGGGCCCCCAATCCACCACCTTTTGCCATGTATCACTCTTGCCAAACCACGGTTTCAATTGTGGGACCACTCAATAATTTTATCGATCGAGCAAGTTGCGTCCCCACAATGAAGGATGGCCATTGATTTGGACGCAATCTGCGATCTGGGCACACCTGCTAGATTTAGCGCTACTGCCAAGCTTAGCCGCCCACCAACTTTAGAATCTGCCAAACTGTGCCTTGGGGGAGGGGGACGCTACTCTTGACTTTGAACAATAACACCTCCCAGAGAATGACATGTCACTACTATGCTGACGTGTCATGAAAGAGAAGTGACGCGTGTCACAAAGAAAGAAGCGAATGATATGCCCACGACTGCCTGAACTGAGTGCCATGTGTCACTACCGAATAAGTGCCCAATGTCATGACCGACGAGTGTGCCACATGTCCCTACTTATGACTTCCATGTGTCCTCTTAAAACGACGACTGAGATCTCCTTCCGGTCTCCGGGCTCCAGGAAAATGAAAACTCAAAATTATTTTTCCTTGAAGCAAAACATCCAGATTTAAGTATCTGACGATGTGTGGCCTCCAAAGATTGATGATTGAGATCCCTTCCTGGCTCTGGACTTTGGGGAAATAAAATATCAAACCTTGCCCTCTTTCATGCACTTTTACCTGGAGCTATAGATCTAGTGACGAGCGTCCTCTTCAATCAACGACTCTGTTCCTGTTTCAGGACTTTGACCCCTTCAACCAGATTGATGACCCTTCTGCTCCCTTCTTGATCAACGATTGAGAGCTACTTCAGGTCTTCAAGCTTTCCCCCCCTTTGCTTTCCTCCAGAGCTCTAGATTTGGCATCGCGTGTCCATTTGAATTGGATGACTGAGACTTACTCTGGGCCTTCAGGCTTTGGGTGTTTTGAAAGTGAAACATGAAAAACCCCATGGAGGAAAAACCCCCGAAGCGAAGGATTTGTTGCCACGTGCTTTGACACTTCGTGACTTCGGCCACTTCGGGACTTCGGGTGCTTCAGGCTTTTGGGACTTTGGGAGGCACTGCCACTAAGATCAATGCCTCCCTACTGATTTTGAGATCAATGGTCCACGATTGCTTTGGGAGTTCGAGCTTCATCTTTTTAGAATTTTTATGCACTTCTCACTTCGAAACTCCCGAAGCTCATTTCCATGAATGCTTGGATCGACTGCCACCTGTCCCCCTCAAGATCAGCGAATCGTTCTTACTTTGGGGTTTTTCCCCAGCGCTATACTTCATGCAAGTTTAAGGTTCTGAATGCCAGTGAGCCGCTGATCTGAAATTCTCCAGTAATCTCCGCCGTTGAAAGACTAAACTGCATGCTTCTTGTGCTTCAAGCCCGAAATACATTGTTTTGAAAGCTGCCTTTTGAGCTCAAGGATGATACCTGCACAAGCAAAGGACTGGGTTGCTTTGCAACCCTTAGAAAATATTTTGTGATAACATTTGGCTCCATAGGGGGGATGGCATGCTCCCTGCGAGCTGCCAAGAACGCGCAGTTCCAGTGCCTTAACTGTTGGGCTATGGAGTCTAGCTCAAAAATTTCACCGAAGAAAATAGGGAAATATGTACAGTATTCTACTAAAAAAGGAAAACAAACACATGGGCACTAGAAGAATCTTATTTATATACAATCCTAGGATAACTGAATTTTTACAAGGTGTTAGGTGAAATCAAACTTCCACCATAGCCACACAAACTGCCTGGTAATATAATTCTTCTCTTTGTTGCAGATGATCCACAAAAAACTAAGGAGGTATGATAACAAAATGAGAACATGGCTTGGAACACTGACCATACCCCCAAATGACGACAAGGTGAATAATTCTGCAGGCTCCAATGTTTTTGGAAAACACAACTCCATATATAGCCCCACAGGGTCACAAAATTTATAATCAGAGGAGCTCAACTGGCAAGAAATTAATTCTTGTCCTTCATTGTGGCTCACCCATCATTTGATGTTATCAAAGTGTACATTTGGGTGGAGAACTGATGTAGGTTGGCTAATACCAGGTGATATTTGCTCGTTTACAGGTTCTGGACAGGAGAAAAACTGCCCACTTAGCTCCTCCTTTACATGCTTCTCTGTGTCTTCTGCAAGTCCAAGATGGTTGATTTCCACCCAATGCTTTTCCTTAATGAATAAAGGAAAAGGATCTATAGTTTGGTCTTGGAAATATTTCTTGAAACCATACTCACCTGTGAGTATCGATGAAATAATGCCATTTGAAAATTTCAGAAGATCTGAAACACACGACTCCATGTATATGGCCACACGAATAACGTGGCATAAATCTGGTTGCTTTAGAGGACCAGGCTGCTCCTCTGTAAATGCCTCTTTGCTTGCAAATAAATGAACTCCTTGTGCTTTCGAAACCAACTGGTGATCACCAATAATTACAGTCTCTCCTTCGTAAGAATGGTCATAAGATAATGGTACAGTAGGATTTAAAGCATCACAACTATGATCAACCAAGAACATATAGTTATCTATGCAATCAACCACTACTTCATGCTCAAAATGTTCTGGAAATTGATCATAAGATTGATATGCATTCCTGCCCATAGAAAAATATGCAACTATTGAAGGATCTGATTCCAAATTTGAATCAGACTCACTTCCTCATTGTTGTTCTAGATCTGAATTATACTCATTGTCTTCTAGCTCGAAATCTAAAACATACTGACAGTCTTCTTGCTCAGAATCTGAAACATACTAACAGTCTCCTTACTTATGTACATACAATTTTTCACGATATGATTACGTATGAAGCCCCTTGCTATCCCTGATGTTCTCTTCAACCTCTTCAACATCTTCAAACATGTGTCTTAAAGATGAAGATTTCCTTTCTCTCAGGAGAAGGACAAGCTTTGAATGCTGAGCCATGACATAGTACACCATGGCAACAGTCTCTGTGGGTCTGATCTCCACATGCATACTATGATAAACACTATAAAACCTCCTGTTGAAGACAACCAAGGCTTCCTTTTCCCCTCTCCTCAAGTCATTAAACTCAAACTAGTACTGATCAAGGGACTTGTTCTCACCCCAACACTTTAAAAAAAATTTGCATAACTTGATCCAAGAACCAATATTACCAGCTCCCAAACATTTAAACCACACAACAACATCTCCAGACAAATATTGTGAGAACAACCTCATGGTAACATCATCAAGAACAATTTCAAACTGATCAACAAAGTTCTCAAAGGCCTATAAGTGCCTCTCAACTGTAACATGATCCTCTCCAAAAAACTGAGGAAGATACTCAAAGGAATAAGGAGGATAGGGATGCAGGTGATGTGGCAACCTTAAATGTTTAAACATCTTGCCTCTAATCTTATCTTGAAAACTTGTGGGTTGAATATGGGATTTAACAAGAAGATGGGAAGGTTCAACAGTAATAACAGAAGGTAATGAGCTCTGAGAAGACTGTGAATCATTTTCAATCCCCTCAAGGCTACAAGGGTGATCAACTTCAAGAGGAAATCCAACACAAATCTCACTTTTATGAATAAGTTGAGGTGAAGACACAAGATCAACATCTACAACACAAGAAGAGGGCATGTCTTCTTCTTCCAAGGATGCATAAATAAAGGAAGGCTTATTATCATCTGAATAGACAAAGCAAAAGATAATACTCTTTATATGTAAAGGGAAAGAGAGAAATGAGCTGATAAAGAAAAACATGATTTCATGAAGCAAGCTCATAAACTGATACCTGGTCTTCCCCTTCGGTATGGTCATATTTCTGTTAATAGGATCCTCCCCAGTGGAGTCTTTGATTGTGGAGTCGCCAGGTGAATTCTATGCAGTCTGAATGTGTCTGGTCTTTGTTCACCATCAAAAGGCCAGATCTGATGGTTGTCGTTCTCCCAAGGATCTTTTCAATCTAGGGAAACAACTAAACCCTTCTCGAGAAAGCTTTCATTTCTTGATAATATTATCTGGGTCAGCTTCAGGTGTAGCTAGAGGCAGTTATGGGGTATACCTTGTGTGTTTGCCTTTCGAAGCCATGACTGAAACAGTGGAGTCTCCAGGTGCAAGTTGCAATCTTCAAGTCGCTGATATCTGATGCACCTTCAGAATCAAAATTTCTTTGTCGTTCTTACCCAGGGAAATGTCTTCAATTTGTTCCCTAACAACGACGCCAAGAATGTTAGCACTGAGAGTCACCCTCATATTGCAGGAGGATAATCCCAATACCCATCAGAGTTTTTGGTGGATGTTGGTTTTATGTGAGTGGATGTCAATGGACAAAACTCAATATATGGATGATGTTCAACATATAACTGTACAAGAAATGTACAGGGAAGTGAGGGCCACATTAAATTCAGTCAGTGGATTGAGTTTAAGTGTGAGCAGAGGGAAGACTTAGTGAGGAAGGTGAACAAGACTGCTATGGGCATCCGGCTTTCAAGCAGCTTGGAGAAGAAAAACTCAGACTCGAGATCACTTTTGAGTTCAAGCTCCAGACATTGAAATATGTCCAAACAACACAGTCAAAACATCACAATGATCAAACCTACATCACCATGCAGCTACAACAACTCGACTGGATTCTCCATGCCTGAGCCATTCGGTGCAAGAGGGAAAAAGATAACAAGGGAGATGACTAAAACTAGTTGCAATACCACTGTAATCAAACCTACATTACAACAACATAACAACCCTTGATTGGATCCTCCATGCCCGAGTGTTTTAGCACAGTTTTTACAGAGAGATGAAAATAATTTGACTTCTATCAACATGAAAGTATCAAATTTGATACATAACTCGAGAACAATTCTAACATCAAAACATTACAAAATAGGGATCTCTACTCAACCAGTTGACGACCTTAACAAAATATCAAAACTACTTATTTATACTCACAATAGTCCCCGACTATCAAGAGTGTGATCTGATCATTACATTCAAAGCATTGCGTACGAGAAGTCTTCTATCAGACTGTGCATGTCTCCCTCTGTCAGACGCGAGCTCAGATCGACATAGTTTTTGCAAGGAAATCTGTCCACAGGGGTACCATGGGCTGACGGTTCAGTCCCCATGGACGGGCCTTCCATGCCTTCGAATTATTGAGTGAGTCGAGGTTTCAACCACCAGTCCTTTCATTTATTAACTGAACCCTCGAGATCAGGACGAGGCTTAGTGCCTAGGGGGCGGCCACACGCTGCTCTCGGATTGGACACTATATGAGCATGTGATTGCGGGGCCATCAAAAGCGGCTTGAAATCACACCACTTTTGGGCTCGCAATACACCACCTTCTGCCATGTATCACTCTCACCAAACCATGGTTTCAATTGTGGGACCTCTCAATAATTTTATCGATCGAGCAAGTTGTGTCCCCCCAATGAAGCATGGTCATTGATTTGGACGCGGTCTGCGATATGGGCGCACCTGCCAAGCTTAACCGTCTGCCAACTTTAGAATCCGCCAAACTATGCCCTGGGGGAGGGGGACACTACTATTGACTTTGAACAATAACACCTCCCGGAGAATGACCCGTCACTGCTATGCTAACGTGTCATGAAAGAGAAGTGACACATGTCACTAAGAAAGAAGAGAATGATATGCCCATGGTTGCCTAGACTGAGTGGCATGTGTCACCGTCGAATAGGTGTAGATGTGCAATGATAGGCCAAGTTAGGGTGTCCATGCACAAAGCTGGCCGATATAATTGATGAAAATTAAGTAATCTTCCATCAAGTGGAGCAATATCTTGTCGAGTTAGAAACCAAGCCGTGAAAAAATTAAGAAACTCTAGCCGAATTTATGTGGCTCCAACAGAGAAATATCGACAAGAATCTAGGCAGAAACTTCATTGATATCAATTGGAGAAACACTTAGTCAATCCACATGGGTGGATTCAACAAATGTTTGATAGCCCATGAAAGGAACAAACTTAGATATTGAATGAATTCATCATTGACTCGTTTTCATCTGAGTCTTCCTTTTGCGATTCGAGAGGAAATAACCAACTACTCTGATACCATGTTGGAACAAGGATTGAACGCAGAGGATAATGGATTCGAGAGGCAACAATGGTGTCGAAATACACCGTATAACTAAAGCACAAGTTGCTTAATGAGTGTGAGAATATCTCCTCAAGATGATTTGATGATTTGAGATGATGATAGACCGATCACAAGGATTGTTTATAAATGAGTTTCGGTCATGGACCAAAATCAACAAACTAAGGTGAAGGCGGTTGCACCTGTTCATAAAACGTGGATCGAGGATCCTTAAGTGAACATGGTGAACCACCACTTTAGTTGATTGTGACCCAAAGACTTAGCTGACCCAATCATTTGACAAGATGAGGTTTACGATGAAAGCACATGTTCCAACAAAGTTTTGTACTTAAATATTAAATTCTAAGTCCTAAATGAAATTCTAACCTAACAAAAAATGCAGTCCTAAATTATGAATACCTAGCTAAGATTTTGTGCACACTGAGTAAATATATAATCCATAAATATAATTGGCATTAATAACACAAAGGCATTTATTTATTTATTAATAACATAAATTTATAAATAACCAACAAGATAGCAAGACATGTTTATGATTAAATTACATATTATAGTTCCAAATCCACATATCAACAACCATTGAATGATAATAATACAAATAAATCATAAATGTATTAGAAGAGTCTACAACAAAATGAGCATTTTTATAATATTTCCAACATAAGAAAGTAGAGAAAAGTCCCATGCAACAATATACACCAGAATAGATCTTTCAAAATTTATCCAAATGGCTTCTCAATCAACTTGAAAGAGCATCGACAATGCCAAACAGAAAGTCCCTTCTTCTTATATTTTCTTCTACTTATACAAAATTGAGAAAGAGGAAGTTGAATTGTTTCAACTTCCTGACCCTTCACCCTCCACTTGATTCATGGAAGCTTGTTCTTGTTCTTTTACATAGGCTTTCACATAATGTTTCCAAGATTCAAAATCCTTTTGAACAATATCAACTCATGGAAATTGATGTTGTTCTATTGGAGCTTTAAATAATGCAAGGTTTCACTCCACTCCGCTTTCCATTCATTATTCTCTATTTTTGGCATGATTGACTATATATAAATTATTTCTTTTGTTGGGGTCTCTATATAGTATTTCATGCACATTTTGTTTATACGAGAGATTGACTAGATAGATTGTCATTCTCAATGGTTACCATCTCTGAAAGCCTACATTTCCTATTGGAACCTATCAGTTGGACTAAAGATGGAAAAATTACATGTATCTACAAGTCTCTCAATTAATTTCCATATCTTTTCAGGATCTCTAATTTCTACTTGACTATTTATCGATGTATTTTGGAAAGCATCTTTCTAATACTTTATCTTTCACCAAGACAAGGGATTTTAGAAGGAATATTTCCAAGATCATCTTGCCACTTCTTCACGTAGTCGAATTGAGTCTACATTTTCCATTACTATGCTCGATTGTAAAGGTTGAGCACAACCTAACATTTCTTGTAAAGATGTTTGACTCACATGTAAATATCCCTTTGTAATGGATTTAACTTGTCTTGAATTTCCAGTGCCTATTAGATAAACTCAGATATATCTTATTGATTTACTTTATATTATTAGACATAATTCTTCAAAATCTCCACTTGAGATTTGCATCATCTGATCTCTTCAGCCATGCCTTTGACACTTCATACATTAGCTTTGGAAAAATCCACTTGAGTAGATGTGAAGGCTAAAGGATCTATTTCTTTAGTGTCCATAATTGTACTTTTAGTAGTAAGTACCAAATTTTGGTCCAAAATGATTTTCTTTCTTTTATGTGCTTTCTTACTATATTCTTCCTCTTTTTGTTGAAAGAGAACATATCTAGGTTTGAAACATCATTAGTTGGCATAGGGGTTGGCATATATCCTATTCTAATAAGTTTGGGTCTTGATAACATAGTGGAGCTCATGGGAGGATAAACTTATTCTAATGTTTCTATTCCTGGTAGATCAATATCCCATTTATCTTCCCCATTTTTCTTTCTTTGTTGTTCCTCAATTATTTTATTCTAAGCTTTCAAATCTACCTCAATTTTCCTTTTCTTCTCCTTCTCAGTTAAAAAATTATTTTCTTCTTCTTTCTCAACTTCTTTTCTCTTTTGTTCAATTTCAACGTCAACCTTGTGTTATCACTGAAATTTCGTCTGCAAATGGTTACAAGAATCCAACATCGTCAGACAGTTATGAGGTCACCCATGGACCAAGATTACCACAAAAGCATTTCCAAAGGGTCCAAAACTATACAACCAGTGATAAAATTAAAGTGCGCTATGACTACACAAGGCGCATGCGCACATGCGCAAAACATAAACATAGGAAAAGCGCACATGCGCCCGATGCGCGACTGTGGTCGCTAAAAGCCGTGCGCATCTGAGAACGATGCATTTATGAGATTGGTCGTCCTCCCACCCACTTCTGGTTCAACTTCCAAGTTGATTTGACACCCAAATCTCAACTGGATCCGACTGCGTGGCTGGTCAAAGACCTAAAAATGACCTAATTATCCTCTTTTCACACTACAAGCTGGTTGCACAATACATCAAAGAGGTGCTATAAAACAAGGCCATGGGTGCACTTCATTTTCAAGGAATTCAATAACAAAGTTATGCTGCTACTATTCTCTTGAGGAATCCTCTATTCTCATCAAGAGTATACTAGCACCATTACATTAGGCAATCCATCTCATCCCTTGAGTGGATTAGCTTGGAATTCTTTCACCATTTTCATTCAAAGTTGTAAGAAGAGCTTATTTGTGGGGGTCCGAGAGCCCTCCCTTGGAGGAAGAAGGGACTCATAGTCCTCTTTCTTCTTGGTGTTTTCTTTCACTGATATAAACCTTACCATTGGTGACATGAGTCTTATTGTTTTTTTTGTTCTTATGTCCCTATGCTCACTAGTTTAGTTGTTATTTTATTTCTTAGTTGTTCTTTTATATTTCTTTCTCTAACCCTTTCTCTTACATCTGTCCTACTTAGCTAACCCAACTAAGCTTGTAAGCACCTCTGTTTTTCTCATCTAGGTGGCAAAAGAGGCGCAACACTTTGGATTTGGATTTATCTCGTATTTTCTCTTGAGCTTCTAGCTCAATTTCTTTTCTTGCTTTCTTTGCCTCAACTTCGTCACGTTGAATTGTGTTTTAATGTTGTCTAGTGGCTTGATGTAATTTTGTACTTAGTGTCATAATGATGATCATTATAAAATCATTTGTGGGGCAATTATATATGTAATATGGCCTCACTAGAATTTTGTAATATTGCACATATGCACATGTAGATAGCTTTGGGAGTTATTTGGTGGTGACTTGTCTCGAAGGTAATGATGACCTACATTCAAAATTCATTATTATCCACCACTTATCCATGATCTCTTGATGATCTTATCATCAACCTTTATGGATAGGTTTATCTCCAACCTTGATTGTGCCTTAAGATCAATGGTCCAAGTTTCTCCTAGTAACTATAAATTGAGGCTATTGTTCTTGAATCATGAGAGAGTGGAGGGTGGATTATGGTATTGATCATTAGCCTGGACCCTATGGATGCCAAAATGAATTTTAGTACTACATACCATCCAGAGATATATGGACAAACCAAAAGAGTGAATCAAGTTATTGAAGACATGTTTCACATGTATGTATTGATGGATAAATTCTATAGGTGAAAAGATTATCTACACCTAGTGGAGTTTGCATATGAAAATGGGCATTAGGAATCATTAAAAAATAGTCGTTTAAGGCTCTATATGGAAAAGTATGTAATACTCCAATAAGTTGGTATCATATAGTAAACATAATTGTGTTGGGCCATAAATACTGGAGGAAATGGAGCAAGAAATTTCTAGAATCAAACAAAATTTGAAGGCAACCCAAGATAGACATAAGTTTTATGCATATAAGAATATGTTGCATAGAGAATTTAGTGTTGGGGATCATGTCTTTTTTAGAGTGAAGCCAAGGAAGAGATTTTTGAAGCTTGGAAGTTGTGTCAAGTTGGCACCTAGATATCGTGGGCCATTTGAAATTCTTGATAGGATAGGGCATCATCTACTAACATTAATTTAGCTCACAATGTTTCTATGTTTCCTTGCTTAAGAAATATGTACATGATCCTAAACATGTGATTTATTGGTTTGTGGTATAGAGGGATATTTTGAAACAAATTCATTATGCATCCTCAACAAGAAAGTAGCATTTCTTTGGAACCAAACAATAATACAGATAGGGTGTAATAAAATCGCTTTGGTCCTAATGATGCTACGTGGGAGCTAGAAGTACCATGAAAGGGGTTACCCAATTTTTTTTAGATGAAGAGTTTCATTGAGGTTATTGTTGTTCCAAGGGGGAGGGGATTGCATTGTCCTAGTTTTGACCCTTTGGATGTATTAGATCAAATCATGTATACATTATAAATAAGTGGTTATAATAATGGGAGTTGAGTCATATGTGCTTAAATAAATGGCCCCACGTGTACATGATGACAATATGCTTGTATTGATTCCTAATCTGGAGCTCAAGGCTAAGACTCGACTACTGAATAGATAGCATGTAATTGTGGTAAATATACTTATATGGACTATGTGGTAGATTTTCCATGGTGAACTTAAGCTAAGTAATTATTAATGAGATAATATAGTATATAATGGTCCGATATGGTTGGGGAGAGTACGAGAAGAGTTATGATTTCAACAAAGGGGAAGAAGAGAGGCGAGCTTATGGAAAATTAATCCTCTATTGTGAATTATTGGCCTAGGAAATCATCCCTTTTTCCATCACATGTTTTATTTTATGTCCATCCACCACCGTTGACTTAGAGGTCAATCATTGAATGCATGGGGTTGTTAGTGAGGAATTCCCACCTCCCATAGTTATGGAAGCATGGGGTTGGGTACAATCTACATGAGATAACATGTAAGCAGTCATCCCTCATGAGGTTATGTTCCCTTCCTTTCCTAGGAGAACCATCCTTACCAATGGGGGATAGCTTTTCATTCTCGCATTAATGTATTTCACTCCTCCCATTGCATTCTCCATTGCTACTTAGAAACCAAACCTAGAAATTAACCAAACCGACATTGAGGAACATGAGTCACATACCTTAGGGAAGAGATATATGGTTGTAGGTGAGTGTAGAAGTTGAGAAAGTTAGGAAGTCTTCACCCATTATGTATTTGTTGCTCATTGGAGGCCTGGGAGCCAAGGGTTATTCTTATGGGATATTCCTAGAAAGCATACAACATATTTGGATTCCTTCTACCTACATTCAATGACACTAGAAGGGAAGAATATCCTTGAGGGATTGTTGAGTAGAGAAAGGGAAGGTATTCCTTTTTTTGTGTC